>JAZHYW010021205.1:0-10503 GCA_037355805.1 Ixodes ricinus | reverse complement strand
CTCCCGCGCCCTTCCAGGGGCTCTATTAGTCCGCGCAGCTCAGGATCGCCTCGTTGATGTCGTGCAATGTCGTCGGTGTTCACTGCGCCTAGGAACAGCTCGTCGTCATTGTCGTCGCTGCTGCCGCAAGTTGTCTCGACAGGGGCTCTGGACAGGCAGTCGGCGTCGCTGTGCTTGCGGCCTGACTTGTAGACCACAGTCATGTTGAACGCTTGTAGTCGGAGACTCCATCGAACGAGGCGTCCTAAAGGGTCCTTGAGTTTGCAAGCCAGCAGAGCGACTGTTTGTGACTACGCGGAACTGGGTACTGTACAAGTACGGGCGGAACTTCGTAATTGCCCAGACGACCGCATGACATTCTTTTTCAATCGTGGAGTAATTTCTGTCCGCCTTAGACAGTCTGCGACTTGCGTATAGGCGATGACTCGCTCGGTGCCTTTTTGCGCTTGAACCAATACCGCGCCAAGTCCTGCGTTACTAGCGTACGTGTGAATCTCGGTTCCTGCACCCTGATAGAAGTGCCCAAGCATATAAGTCTGGAGTCTTCGCTTTAGCTCCACGAATGCCTGCTGCTGCTCCTCGGCCCGTTCGAACTTCTCGGCGTTCTTCGTGAGGTTTGTGAGCGGTGCGAAAACGCTTGCGAAATCTCGAACTTAGCGTCGATAGTAGTCACAAAGTCCAAGGAATCTTCGCACGGCATTTTTGTCTGTCGGAGCTAGAAATGCTGCGACGACGCGAGTCTTCTCGGGTTCTGGGCGGACGCCTTCCTTACTAACCACGTGGCCTACGAACTTCAGTTCGTCATAGGCGAACTGACACTTTGGCGGCTTGAGTGTGAGTCCAGCGGTCTGTATGGCTTGGAGAACCGCCCGGAGTCATCGCTAGTGCTCGTCGAAGTCGCTTGAAAACACAACGACGTCGTCAAGACGAGACAGCTTTGCCACTTCAGTCGTGCCAGTATGGTATCCATGACACGCTGGAAAGTAGCTGGCGCCGCGCATAGTCCGAAAGGCATCACCTTGAACTCGTAACAGTCCATCCGGCGTGACGAAGGCTGTCTGCTTTCGGTCCCGTTCGTCGAATTCGACCTGCCAGTAGCCGCTCTTCAGGTCCATCGATGAAAATTATCGAGTGGCGCTGACGGTCTAGCGTGTCGTCGATACGGGGAAGTGGATAGACGTCTTTCTTCGTCACCGCTTTCAGCTGCCGGTAGTTCACACAGAACCTAAGCGTTCTATCTTTCTTCTTTACCAGTACGACTGGAGAGGCCCACGGACTGCTTGAAGGCTGGATTATGTCGTCGTTCAGAATCTCTTGAACTTGTTTCTGGATTACCTCTCTTTCTTTTATGGAGACTCTGTACGGCGATCGATGCACAGGGAGCGCGTACGTCCTGGGTAACGATGCGGTGCTTCGCAACGGCTGTTTCCGCACCTTCGACGACGTCGCAAAGCAGTCGCTGTACTCGGCAAGGAGTTTTATCAGCTGCCGTTGTTTCGGGCCCGGAAGCTTGGGGTCAATGTCGGGCTGCGCTGGCGACGTACTGTCTTGCTGAGGTGACGAGGACTCTTCAGTAATCACGGCGATTTCGACGGAGTTCGGGAGTTCCTCGACGTGGCTCACAGCGACACCTTTCGTGAGGTGTTGCGTTTTTTGTCGGAAGTTCGTGACGAGGACCACAGTGGGCCCATCCTGAATGTCAGTTACTCCTCTTGCAATGCCCATTCCTCTTCCCAGGAGCAATTGAACATTGCCTTCCAGAACAACTTCGCTGCAGGTAGCTTCATCGGTCACGACGGGTACAACAACACTTGATCGCGGCGGCAGGTTCACGTGGTCGGCAGCTACTTGGACGGCGACTGACGTTGTTTGGGGCTTCTCTGGAGGCGGAACGGGTGTCCGCAGCCTCAGTCTGTTCTCTCCAAGGTCGATGACGGCGCCGTATTCGCACAGAACGTCCGTGCCGAGAATGACGTCTCTGGCACAGTCTAGTAGAGCGACGAATTTCACAGGACACGTCTTGCCGTGAATCTTGACCCGGGCGGTGCACCTTCTAGCGGGTGTAATAAGGTGCCCTCCGGCAGTGCGTATCTGCGGGCCATCCCACGGTGTAGTGACTTTCTTGAGGCGTCGAGAGAGTCCTTCACTCAAAACGGAGTAGTCCGCTCCGGTGTCCACGAGTGCCGACGCGTCGTGGCCGTCGATGACAACGTTGAGGTTGTTGGGCACTGTTGCAGAAGCGTCGTCCCGACACGTGTCGCCGTTGGAGTGGGAGTTATCCGGGTTCTTTGAGGCTCTTTGCATTTACCGTCTTCGGCAACACCACCTCCAGGCGTTGCCGCACCTAGTTTTCCCGGCGAGACAGGGAAACAGGCTGTCACGGCATCACCGATGGAAAGGCGATGCGGAACGTCGGGTGTACGGAGATCTTGAACCTCGTGGTGCTGTCGGTGCTGGTGACGGGGGGCGACGGAGCTATTCCTTGACATCGTAAGGGTGTTCGTTCGCCGTACCTTGGACAAGAGCCGTTGGGTGCTAACCCTCGTAGGCCCATTTGGCGGTATGGGCACCTTCGATAGACGTGGTCAGCCTCACCGCAGTGGTAGCACAGCGGTCGCCTGTCGGCCGTCCGCCACACGTCGGTCTGTCTTGCCGCAGCTTGTTCTGGGCGAACGTGCGCCCGATCTTCCTGGCGTCGGAGATACTGCGGCGCTGGGGGTTCACGCGCGGCGCCATGTACGGACGCGGGGCTGGTGGTGTTCGTCGGACCGTTGTGGCGTCGCTTAGAGCAGGCTCCTCCTCTGCTGCTACGGTGACGGGAGTCTCGAGCTGGAAGGCTCAGTGTACCTCCTTTCGGACGACCTCGGCGAGTGAGAGTGAGGATGGGCGATTTGCAGCAGGTATATCATCTTGCGGAGCTCTTCCCGGACGATATCCCGGATGATCTCCCGAAGGCTGTCAACACCGGTGGTGCCCAGGTCCAGGCGGGAAGCTGCGACGGTTGGAGCAGTAGGCGCGCCGGCGAGTCGGCGGTAGTGGCTCCATTAAACGTTTAGTTTCCTTCAGTTATCCGTCGCTTCATCAGTTGTCATTCGTGACATTTTGGTGGAGTTGCGGGGTATCGCATTCTATGCCTTTGAAGTGTACCCCTCCGAAGATAGCTCCGCCCAAGGGAGTTGCTCAGCCCCGGAAAACTACCCTTCGCCGAAGACGCTAAAGCCCGAGCAAGCCGCCGTACTAAGGCCAACTCCCGGAATTCGGACCCCTTCCACAGAAACCAAAGAAGAAGACCGCGAGGATGACTACCCAGCACCTCCACCAAAATGTCACGAATGACAATTGATGAGGTGACGGACAAGTGAAGGAAAGTAAATGTGTAATGGGGCGAAATTGTGCCCGAAACAAAATAGGAGAAGGCTAGCGTCGCAAGCGCCGATGGCGGCGTAACAACAGGATCGAGCGCAGGGGTGAGACTGACTCCGGCTCGCCACGCGGGGCAACTTTTGTATCCGCGCGGGCTTCTGGAACATTCGGCGTAGAACTTTCCTGCTGTAAAACACCCGTAACTCGATCAGACGATAAGTTCCTCGAACTTAAGAGAACGCCAATTTGAAATAATAATAAAGAAGAGTTCGCTCCCTATTGGGTGTATTCACTGGCGGCCATATCCGTGTGCGCTAATGCTGAGCACGTGCTGATGGCTAGCTTCCACAGTTATTTTGCAACGTGCACCCCGCACCATCAAGATTGCCGGTCTTGGCAGCCTATTAATGTGAGCTCGTTCTGAGCATGCGCTCTAAACAGTGACCTCAAATATGGCGGCCAGTGAATACGCCCTATAGATCGAACCCGAAGTCTCGGCGCGACAGCCAGGCACGGTGACTATTCGGCCACGTACGCGGTCGCTCGGCGACACGCGTGGCCATATTTTCATACCATGTTTGAGGCCGAGAAAAGAACCAACGTTGTGTGCAAAAGGCTCAACTCGTTGCATGGCCGTGCCCCCGCGGACCTAAACCGATCGAGATTTCTCTCGATGGTTAGACGCGAAGTGGTTTGTCGTTGGCAGAGGCATTTAAGGAATATTTGGAAAAATGGTTGATGATGCTACTAACACCGATGCAATTCCTTTTGTAAAAACTGTCCCTGCTATTCTTTTTTTAATTTTTTTAGCTCCCATTTGTGCGGATAAAGTGGCAGGGGTTTTTAGGGCCTTGGAAATAGCAGAAATAGTGATATACACGGTTCTCAGATTCAACCAGTCAAACACATAATTCAACCTATTGCACCGGTATTAGTGCATATTTTTAATTTAGCACTACAGAGTGGCTAATTTACCCCGAAAATTGCAAATAGCTAAGGTTTCAGTAATTTTCAAGTCCGGAGACAGAAACAACCCGGGTAACTACAGGCCCGATTCTGTACTTCCGGTGTTTTCGAAATGGCTGAAATAACAAATAGGTACGGAAATCGCGCCATTGAAACAAAAGGAACTAATCTTAAACCGCATCGAACATAAGTTAATTACCCTGGGCGTCTTTATTGTTTTTTTCAAGGGCTTTAAACCTCTAAACCAAGAAACAGAAAACTTTAATTTTAAAACTAAATGCGTTTGGCGTCCGGGGTGTTGCTTCGAGTATAGTCGAGAGCTTTATAAATCGGCACCATTGCGTCGAACTAGACAGGCAGCGCTCTGGCCTGAGAAAGGTAACGTCAGGCGTGCCATGGGGAGGCATCCTTAGACCCCTTCTTTTTAACTTGTACATAAATAATATAGTGAATATAGACGATCATGCAAAATTCGTACTTTACGCCAACGACTTCATTTTTCTTTTTTTTTCAGGTAGGGATGTGGATTAGCTTTTCCAAACGGCGAATAACAGCTTGGAGAAAATAAATACCTGGACTCTTTTCAATTCCTTGGTACTTGATAAGGATAAGACAAGGACAGTACTTTTTTGATCTAAAAGTACAATGTGTTCGAACATTCCTGTACTCTCCCTCGGAGGATGCAAAATTGATATTGTCCGGAGTGTGAAGTAGCTTGGCGTAATATTCAATGAATATAGTATATGCTGGGACGCGACAGTGGAATGTATAGCTAGAAAACTTTCGCAGACTGTAGAAATAATTGATAAAGGTCGTCATGAATTACCTCTTTCAGTGATAACCCTTGTGTACTATATTCTGTTTTACTTATGCTACAATTACTGCTTTCTTGTTTGGGGAAACACAACAACAACAAATATACGCTTACTACAAACTCTTCAGAAGCGGGTTATTCGTATTATGTGTTGTGTTTAGCGTTATACTCACACGCAATCATTATTCAGAACGCTTAGAATAGTACCAATTACAGATTACAACACTACTGACTTACATACCAAATGTCTGTCGAGGAAAATCAACTTGTTTATTTTATTCATTGCTGATATGAAAGGAAACGTGTCTACCTACCCAAGCCGTTGGTTCGACATGTGGTTATTTTCACGCTCAAGGACAAATTATGGCCTACAAATTATGAACGTTTCATTTTTAAATGTTTTCAGCGCATGAAAATATGTGCCATAGATGTTATGAGTACGTCCAGGAAAAATATTCAGTTTCTGTTTCTCTAGTTCAGCTTAGGTCAATTATGTTTGAGGTGCCCTCGGTGCAAGTGATATTTTGTGTGTCCTGTGTCGGTATTTTGATGTTATGTTTGCCAGACTGCTACCGTGGCGAGTGCTCTGTGTCGGGGTTCTCTTGTCATGTTAGCCAGTGCGCTTCCAATCGCTGTGTGAGTGTTCTTTCAATTCCCAGTACTGTGTGTATTATTTTTTTCTCTGGTTCGGGTGGGGAGGAGAAACTTAGTTAAGCGACAGAAGTCTGCTTTTTTTTCCTTTTTTCCTCTCTACTGGAGGGAAACAGTAAAGTTGAAAGTTCAAAGTTATCGGCTATTTTGTGTCCTCTTTACTTTTTCCCTCCTATATGTGTTTCTAGTTCGCTAGAAGAAGCCTTTAGTTGAAAGTCAGCGCTCTCTCTGTGTCTTCATTGTTCCTAATCTAGTGTCTTTATTTTTCTTTTTTTTTTGGTGCTATTTTACCTTATAAGATGATCAATCAACTCGCCGAACTTTCTGCCTTATTGACTTACTCTATTTTGAGGAAGCCAGGCCAATTCTCTGACCAAGCTTCATTTTCGTGCTTCCAGTTACAGGGTGGTGCAACCGCTTTCCGGGGTAACCTACGTAAATCCACATTTGTTTCCCCGCCCCATATAAGCTTCCCTCCGTATCGGTGGCCGAGCAGCCTCATATCCTCGGGTTTGTTTCTCTCGTTCTCGCGCGCTCCGCAAGCGCGGCACGCCGCTTTCGCCAACCGCCCCGGCGGTGTCCATTAGTGGGCGCGGACACACGGTTGCCTCGGCGGAGTGAATGGACGATATGGCCGCCCGCAATTAAAAGGGACTTCGTGGTCGTGGGCAGCGGCGCGGCCAACCCTGACGTGGACGCGGGTCGCGTTGATTGCGCTCCGCTCTCGAGCGATTGTTTGCCCGAGCACGGCTCCGTCCGGCCGCGTCCGTTCACTCCGATTAACGAGATGAACGGTGGCGGGGGCGGCGGGTGCTTGCACGCTCGCTGCTGCTGCCGGTGCGGACACTCGACCTCGCCGCGTCGCGGGAAGACGCGAATTTGGCACGTTGCAAATGCGCACCAGTCGGGAACGGGTTTTTGTTTTGTTTGTGTGCGTGTCTTTCATTTACGCGAGTAAAACAGGTAAAATAGTTATAGCGTGGTTTACGCGCTGCGGGGTCAGTGTGCTCGACGGGGCCCTGTTTCACCGATGTGGAGGTGAACGTGTAGGTAAGCCGCTTTGGATCAAGCGTCATCGAAAAGATGAGACAATGGATCAATGTATGCCTATTCAAGAGTATAAGCGATATACGTATACATATTGCGTGTTTCTAGTCTCGCCACGCTTGGTTGTTCCTTCTTTTATCAATTCTCTTTTACCCTGGATTATTCGTTGGAGTTCCCCGTATTGTGTATAGCTTCTAGAGTCAAACAAACAAACAAGCAAAAATCAGGAACGCACATACACACCATGGTTTCTGCTTAAAGCAGATAACAGTCGAGGTAAGCGAAAGAATGGCGCTCTCTTCGCCATTGATGGCGCTCTTCTCGCGACAAAACGCCCAATACCGCTGATGCCCCCGAGTTTATCGTCACGGACGCTATAGGACTGTCTTCACCAACCTTTCCTTGGCCCCTTATGCTTGCTGAATCAGCAGCGCCCGCTGCGCCACCGTAGACGTCAAACGGGTGCCGTCTCTCGCAGACACATTACGTTCAACCGCAAGCGTACGCCGTCCATTGGCTAACAGAAATCCGTGCAGCTCTGTCAGTTACCCCTTTCATGAACGTACAGTCGCGATCCATGTAAAGATGAACACGTGATCGTCGACCTTAAGCCTCGGTCCCACCTCTAATACATTGTATAAAAGACAACCTGCGTTCCTCTGTCTGAGGCGGGGTTCTTCCTCGTACGACGGTCACATCGGTCATCCAAAATCTATCTGCAGACATGTTAGAAACATGCATATGTCACATGAAACAAAACATCTTTCGAACATCTTAAAACGTGTCTCTGCAGGTAATTTTCTCATCACGTCGGCAGCGAACGACATGTCGTCTCTGTGATGTATGACAGTATAATCACTGTAACTTTACAGCTTTAATTCGTGCCTTGTCACGCTTGGTTTGCAAAGCGCACATTCCACTACGACCGCCTCTTCATGACGCTGGCAGTGTAGAACGGTCGACGATCGCGTGTTGATCTTCATAGTGATGGCGACCATGCGGGGAGAGAGTACCATTGAAACGGGGATCGGCGTTGGCCGAGTCAACCTTACTGGAGCAAGCTCAGTTTCGCAGCTCCGCCTGCGACGTGGGCTCAGTGGCGGTCACGAGAACTAGCAGCGCTGCAGTCGAGTCTCGCTTCCGGATTGTCTAGCCCGCGAAGCTTTAGTAGCAATACGTGAGCTTGGGCGAGTTGGCAATTCATACTAACACTTCACAGCGCAAGGAAACAGACACAAAAATAAATTTCGAACACTCAAAGAAAGAACACTCGCAATGCGCTGACTCTGATCTCTGTGGTGTATTACACTTCATCTTTATCATATTTTTTTTGCTATTATACACATGGAAGTAAAAAAAAAAGGAAGAAAAGAAAAAGAAAAGGAAGCTCTCAACGCGGTGGTAGTAGACGACGCGCGAGACAGGGAAGCAAGATCCGACTGCAGCGCCGCTAGTTCTCGTGACCGCCACCTGGGCCACTCGCCTCTGCAGGCGAGAATAGGGAGCTGCGAAACTGAGCTTGCTCCAGTAACGTTGGGCAGAGTGGGCTAGCGCACACCTGCTCGGAGCACGTGGGGCGAAAGCTCGCGCTGCAGGACCGAGGTATCCTGGGTTCAATCTCCACCACTGCCCGTTTCGATCTGGATGAGCACGGTACTGGCGCGCGGTCGTGCATCACTACTGCGTGGTGAACGTTAAAGCGGTACGAAAACGAAAGTTTGACACTTTTTTCTGTGTTTAGATGCGGTCTATGCTGTGCCGGCAGCCCAGAAACACTGGCCTATAGCACAGAAACACCACTCTATAGAGGTGTTTCTGTGCTATCGGCAGAGAGGTCGAGAAATCTAATTTTGAAACGAATCAGCAGGTTTCAAAATTGCGTCTGGTGGCGGTCTGTAAAGCTCCGTTGGTATGCCGCGACGTCATGACTTCCTAAGAAGCAGCGCCAGTTTGCGGCAGTATGGCTCGCTCGTCGAGTTACTTAGTCCTGAATGTGACTCGGCAGAGAATGCTGACGCGTCACTACGTTGTATATGTTAAAGCTTTCACAGTGCTTTCGCCCCGTGCATCCCACACCATCAAGATCGTCGGTATTTGCAGACGTAAAGTAGGAGATTGATCTGAGGATGCGGGGACCCCTGCCGAGCCAACCATACCCCCCCCCCCCCCCGTGCAGTCCTCGGGAATCACTACGACGCGAGATTGTCACGCGTTGACGTACGTGACTAACCAGCAAGGCTCGCCACTACAGTATCTTTGGCCGTGCGTGAGCTATTGACGTCACGAGCGTGATACGCATTGTGCTTCTCGCTGGGTGACTTTGACGTGAGGGATAGAGAGCTCGAGCTCACGTCATTTCGTTTCCGTACCCCTTTAAAGCGGTACTCCGGCGAGTTTTTAAGCTACCCCAAATAACTATATGTTCTGAATCCCCGGTGTTTAACCTTTCCGGTGTCTTATATAGGATCGCGAAATTCATTACAGTTTTTGTGAAATCGGCAAATGAAAATGTTGCAAAAACCAACATTCAAATATTTCCTCACTGTTCAGTGCAGTGACGTCAGTGGAAGGTAGGCTTGCCAGTCGAGCAAGCAGTCTAAAAAATAGACTGTGCCAAGCATTTGTTTCGTGCTGGTGCGCGGGTACTGAAGCGAGCTTCCAAAGCATTGATTCGACACCATGAAACTGCTTGGAATCAGTGGGGAACAAATTCCACACTCCAAAGAATGAACCCCTGCCTTCCGCTAGCGTCATTTTTTCATTATTGGCAGTAGATAATTTCAATTTGAAAAACACGGTGAGGACAAATATTGTAAATTCAATAACATCGCGAAAGACATTTTTTTACGTAATATCTGGGAAACTATTTCAGCGATGTTCGTTGGTATGTTTAGCAAATTTTCAGGCAAATCGGGGAGCATAAATAGATCGCAGGAGTAACCCTTTTTGCACCCGGTTCTTTTTTTTTTAATAAATGAATAATATACGAGACAAAAATCAAACAAACAAGATCAGACTAATAAGGTCAGAGGATATCAAACAGAAAACATCAAGCAATAACAACAGCTATCAGTGTCAGTAAAAGCCTTGCAAACAAACTAGCGCTACCAGATGGTGAGTTCCTACTTTTGGTGGTTCGAGAAAAACAAAACTGTTCTGCGTCCATAATGAAATCTGCATCAGAATACTTAACAGTTTGAAATCTATATCTGCTGGTTCACTGAATATATATTTAAGTACAAAAATATAAATGAAAGGTCGTCCCTCGCTAGACAGCTGAAATTCCATCAGCCACTCGCCATGCTTGGCTCTACGTGCGCTCTGAATTGCAGACTATCAAGCTTCTTTTGGGACATAGTGCGTAAGCTTCGAGGGACAAGACATCTAAACACGAAACATGTGTCTTCAAATGAGCAAAATACACTCAGGGATGTAAATCCTATAGCAAAAGGATTTACATTTCTGGCAAAGAGGCTCTTGCATTTTTGTTCGCTGCAGTTCCAGTAATACTTGGTATACAGGATAGTGTACTGCTATATTGTGAGTGTCTTTCGTATTGCAGATATTATGTAATTATAGTCTTTTTCTGTCCCGCTGACACTGAGAATACATTAAAAATACGCCGTGGTTCAGTCTCCAAAATATTCAGCTTCGGACGCGTG
>JAZHYW010021203.1:0-86434 GCA_037355805.1 Ixodes ricinus | reverse complement strand
GTCTACGTTTCCATGGAAACCGCCATCTCGGTCCATTCAAATCTTCGAAGCTTCCAGAGGGTCGTTCTAAACCAGTCGCTCCAAGATCACCTTGGAGCATCATCGTACTGGAAGCGTTCCTCGCCAGTATAAGCGTCTTTGGCACTGTGTATGCAATAAACTTATCGTCCATGCCCATTTCCACGGATCTCTTACAATTATATTGTTCTTCTTAAGTGTTTCAAGACGGTAAAATTATTTTTCAGTGCCTCCAAGCACCGACACAGCATGTGGTGGTGATACGAAGATGCACGCTTGTTTCGCCGGTTTGTGGATAGCAAAATCTCGGTATACAAGAAACGTCTCCATAAAGCTACCCGTCACCAGCGAATTTAGATCGGCTCACCAAGAACGGAGGGGTCAAAGAGAAATTGCTCCTTTCACGGACCAAGATGGCGACCATACGGGGAGCTTGGCGCTACTTTCCCAGGATCCAGTGATTTAGCGCACCTCAGCCTTCGCTGTGTTAACGAAAATTCGAGCTCTGTACCGCGTGCACACGTTTAACGTTTGAGATGCTAATGCCGGCTCTGTATCAGCACCGTCTTGAGGATCTTCCGAGCGCCTGAAGGGGTCGAAGGATGTGCTATAGCACATCCTTCAACCCCTTCAGGCGCTCGCCAAGAATCTCGGGGGCCATGGTTTGATTAGTGTTCTGTATGCCGGTCTCGCAAACTCATGCTACTCTTTTTTTTATTTTAAAAGCTCCATGCAGCGCTATCAAAGGCACGAGCGCAAAAATAAAGCTTCGCAAAATGCCTTGCTTTTGGGGAGCATTCGTGCAACGAAAGCACTTCCCGAAATCATAAGCGCGCGCTCGAACCTCGTACAGCAATTCTCGATATAATGCGATGCAATTGACCGTGGTCGGTACATTTTTAAATGGGTATAATAGACAAAGAGTACCCGTTATTATGATCAGAGCAACAGTTTGAGGTAGCCTTCAGTGGCTTCGAAGGCGTGGAAGTGAAGCAAACATGACGTGAAAAGTTCGGTTAAAGTTTGGGTATTGTAATCTACTAAATGCAAATGAAAGCGATCATCTTTGTCTCTCGCTTCTTTATATATTTTCTTTTATACTCCTACGAAATCAGATGTCTAGAACGCCTTCTACGATTTTGCTTTCGCGGGCTTGAGCGGCTGATCAAATTTATCGAGAATAAGTTAATGCTTCTTGGAGGACACCAGGAAATTCGCTTTGTCTAAGGAGATTAGAATAAACGTCAGCGACAGTCTTTGCTTTCTGTTCTTAAATCACCTTATTTGTAGAACGGCGGGGTTTTTGTGTATAATGTCGTTTTTTCGCTCTTACAATATTTGACAATGCCGAACAGACTGGTAAAAGGAATAATTTGGTAAAATGGAATCGACGGCAACTAAAGCACCTAGACCTAGTGAAACACCAAATATAATAAAAGCAGCATGATTACCTACTTTTTTGTTATGAAAGACCCGAGTTTTAAAGAAGGACGAGTAAAATCTATGAATTAGATTGCCACAGTAAATTTCATATTGCCTATCCTGCGAACGCTAAAGTGCTCTTCGTATGAAAACTCTGATTTTTTTTCTTACAGCCGTCCTCCACTCGCTAAATGGGAAACAAATGAACAATAATTAAAGAAAAACACACACACCGACGCAAAGCCGACATACCGTTTCACTTCTCAAGACATACTTAAGCACCAAATAGTTCTCAGCATAAAAAACAAAAAGAAGAAAACTTACACTAAGACTTTTGAATATTGAACAGTTGCGAGGAGTAAAAATAATAAGCATAACATATAAAAAAAATGAAGTTATATATTTTCTCAAAGAAACATTAGGAATGTAGGTTAAGCGCATTTCTCAATTTTAAAATTTAATTGATATAGAATAGATTTTATGAAGATTAATGGATAATGTTGAGAGAGGCATATCCGGCGTTTCTTTAGCACCGTGTTTTTCACGCACACCAAGACGTTGATGGTTTCAAATTGACTCGGAGCAGATCTGAGAAAGTACGCAGGCAAGCTGGTTTGAGACTTTGATACAGATATTTGAACGCTGGAGATTAGAGACATGAGGGACGGCACAACACAGATCCTGTATGAAGGTTTCATGCACAATTCGTGTATGAATGCACGCTTTGAGCCAATGAAACGGCGTCAGCGAGAATCCGCCCCCTCCCCTCCCCTCCCTCTTTTTCGCCAGCGTTAAAGTGCACTCCGAACGTGTCTGAAAGAGTTGTATAAGTAGCGAAGATGGTAATTAAATGCTGAAATCGTGTATTGATTAAAAAAAAAAAAAAGTGCAGTCCTGTGTTTATTTACGGTCTACGACAAGTCGACACTGCGACAAGTCACGGCGAAGTCGTTGGGCATCGTCGTCGCGTTTACGTACAGTGTTCCGAACAAAAGCTTTCGGAACAAATCAGACAGCTCACTATTTTGTTGTAAACGTTTTTGTTTGTTTGTTTGGGAGCGCGTGAAAGCGCGTCTCTGGGCACGAGCTTTTGCAGTGCTACAACAAAGTTCTGTTATCGGCTTTTTTTTTTTTCAGAGAGCGAGCGCAGTGGTTGTAAATAATAAATAATTTTTGTTGTGTGTATGTTTATACAGCCGAAAGTTAGTCAGCCCCAACGGACGACTTGTCTCTCAGCTGTAGATTAGCAATTTAGCCAGTGCAGTACAACCGCCAGCCCGGGGTCTTTACCTTTAAATATCGGTGCTGCGCCGCCAATGCTACAAGTAACTATACACCCTAAGAAATGCCTGCTCGTCTACCTACCCGGGAATACTCAAAGAGCCAATCTCTGCGACCTACGAAATCAGCTCAGCGAATGATGAGGCGGAACACCTGTTTAGACCTCAAAATTAAGTCTGCGCTGTGGCATTACGCAATGCAAGCATGACGCTTTGCATTGCGTAATGCAACAGCGCAGACTTCATATTTAGGTCTAAACGGATGTTCCGCCTCATCATTCGCTGAGCTGATTTCGTAGGTCGCGAGATTGGCTCTTTGAGTGTCTTGCCGGTAAGTGGACGCGCAGGCATTTCTTAGAGTGTATATAGTACGGCTTGAGGAATGCAGGGCTTGGTCTATATGTTTACCTTTCCTGCGTCGTGATTGGTTCTTCGGCATTCTTATCGGCAAATGCCGCAATCTCATTGGCTGCGAGCCATAATGAGATACTAGGGGACATACCATTCTTTCGCTGTCAGTGTAACTAAAGCTACACGTTACACGGTTCCAGCAGTGCTGTGTGTTCTCTACGAGTCCGTTTGATCTCTTTTACAGTTGTCGCAGGTAATAAAAAACCAAACGTGGATAGAGAGGAGTGACAAGGAAGAGGGGGGGGGGGGTAAGAGGAATATGGCTGTAACAGACGAGGAAAAAGCTGAAAAAAAAAGGTGCTTAAGCAAACGTAGGTATCTTTTTGTTTTCTGGACTGGGAAGAGCAATTCGAGAGATAATTAGCTGCCCTACCCAATTACCTCTAGAAAAAGCGTTCGAAGGCCGAAAAAAAGGGGGGGGGGGAGACTGAAAGCTGTGTTTTTTTGTTTTTTGTGTCCTCCTTTATTTAGTTTAACTCGTCTCATTGTGCACGATGCTTCGAGTATCAGGTTAGACCTCTAGTTTCCTAGACACGTCTGGCGTCCGTTGTATTTGTTTCAGGTTGAACTCCCCGCTTTTTTTTTCTTCTTTCAGTTGGCGTACACATATAAAGGAAGAGCAGTGTTTTAGTTTAGCGTCGGTACGTGCATTTCGTGAAAAGGTGTTGAAGTGCGAAGGTTTGTTTCGGAATGCGAGAATGCCCGATTACACCGGCGATAAATATTCGAGCGCCAATACGCATGGTTCAAGCGCCCATACCCATCTCAATGCCCATCGTGATGGGTAATGAGACTTCACGTATCCTGCGCTAAATAACTTCCGCATGCCTTTTGCTCACTATGTTTACGTGTTGGGTTCGCTTCGATGCAGAATAGTCAAAGTTAAACTCCCGTATTATTTTAGTGAACTAAATGAATGCATTAAGCGCCATCGAGTCGAAGGTAAACAGAGAACAGTCGTCGCACCTGCGTACAGCAATTGGTAACCAAAAAGATTATTCTCAACGAATAATAGTGTGCAGGTAGTGCTACAAGAAATATCAGAAACACGACTAAGACAGGACGAGACCACTTGTTGATTTTTGCCTATTCCCGAGTAATTACGCGGTGCATTTCCGAGTCGCGTGTTTACCTCGTATACCTGGTATGCGGGTTCATCGGAGCTACTGTTCTCCCCGTTCCTTTAACAGGGCGTTCAGCGAGCGACAGCATGCACCTGGCCGGCATCCACCGCCTGCTGGGGCTGCTCCTGGTGGCGGGACTCTGCGGCGTCCGGGCGAAGGTACGTCGGCGCAGCACTGGCCATAGCGGGTCTTCCCTATACCATACGCCTCGTTGCTCTTGCTCGGCAGGAGGGGCCTGCTGGATCTGAGTGGTTAAGAGCTTTGCGCCTGTACGCTTTGAACACGTGTGCAGACAGTGTGACCAATAAGAGCGTCACGTGATGCCTCAGACGGTGTCTGCAGACTGTAGTTTGTAGTAATCTATGAGCATTGTGACACGCGGCTTAAAGAGACCACTAGAGAAGCCCCGACTCGAGGGGGACCGGAAAGAGCGCATTCTATAAACGTTCCAGTCCTGTGTATGTGCAGGCTTTAACAACGATGGAAAAATATCGGTAATTATACGTATGTAATAATTAAGGGAAGTACGCTGAGTCATCCACGCTGCATTCCGGTCGACGCCTCTCTCACTTCTAAAGCGAGATACAGAGTACGTGAGAGCGCTCTGAGGGGCGGGGGTAGAGCCGTCGAGGGAAAACGAGCCGATCTATCGTCAGCGCAATCTCTCTTGCCACCGCCCGACCCGTCTGAATTCAAAAGAAGTTAAACACTAGAGTGACGTGTCTGCAAGAGTGCTAGGATTAAAGAGGCCCTCCGATGATTCTCCGACTGGTATGGAATTTGCGCTGAGGCGGAGGTCATCAAACTAAAAACACGGAGGAAGAGGTTATTTTTTCTTCTTCTTCTGGAAATGCGATTTATTTTGGCAGTTGTAATCAAATTAAGATTACAGAAGCGAGCAAAACATTTGATCTCCGTGATGTGTTCTGGAGAATTCATTGATTGGAGGGTGGCCCAATTGGCTGCGGGTATGGTTCGTGGAGGTCGTACCGAGGACGGGTACGCACCGTCGCCATAGACCTTGCATCGTCCTAGATTCAGGCTCGGAACGCGATCGTGCCGACGTCGGCCACTACGCCGCCTTTCGCTCACTCCGCCGTGCTGAGAAGAGCCCGACGAAACTGAGTCCGACGCAGTCGTGCTCTGCTCCGCATTTTTCCCGCTTCCGCCGATCGGAACCCTCGTCTCTACTCGCTCTTGGAACGCGTTTGATCGCCGAACGTCCGTGTACGGTGTACGGCGTTCGCGTGCGAATCATTCCAGTCAGAGCTCGGCGCCCTGCGTGTCTCCACGCGCTCTCATTGTCTCATCTCCCTGAATTTCTCCCTTTTGGTGTCTACGAGACTTCGCATCGTCGCGTGCGCCTATAGACCCTCTCTGACTGTCGTTCACTTGCGCTAGTCTTTTTTTTTTTGTTCCCATATGGTTGACGAAGCATGAAACAACGGAATATACGCTTTTTTCCCCCGCACATGTCACCAATATAGCCGCCGCGTTTGCAGCCATTATGGAAATCCAGAAAAGACAAACCCGTTACTGACCGCGGTGCGCGCTCAACCTTAGCCTCGTTATCCAAATGTCCGTGCGTGACAAAAAGCGCTAATTCAACATGCAGGACCAATCTTGCGTCGGAGCACCGTTCACCACCGATCATAAATGAACGAATAAAACAGTAATAAAACACTTCCCCAAGCCCAGACCCGGCAACCGACGGTGGACGTTCTCTGCGCTTTCGGAATCTCGTTATTATTTCCAACTCAACGTCCCAGGCCATCTCGTTCGCGAAGCTGCCAGTCTCAGCGCTCCCTCGAACGCATTCGGCTATAAACTCTTTCTAATCTTTTATATATCTTTTTGATTTTATGTTTTTGTTAAGCAAAATCGCGGAGTCCGTGCGGAGAGAAACCGGGGTCGAGGCGAACAAAGGAGATCGCAGCAACAGCAGTACAGCGGCGGCGGTGAAGCACAAAGCGAACGGCGGCGGCTCTGCTGCCGCTGTCTTATCGTAACCGGCTTACGAGTCCGCGGTTCTCGCGAACTATTAATTAGCGTGTGGAGGGTGAGCTGGGCGTGAAACAATGATCAGCGCTTTTGTTCCTCGAACTCTTTTTGTCGAAGATGGCGGCGGTCGCCGTCTTCGTACGGATGCTAATGAGCGCTCGAACAAGACACCCGCGGCCAGCACCTGAGTGCCATAGTTCGCGAAATGCTATATGCATGTGAAGAGGACCAAGGATAAGGTGAAGTGCTGGACACGCGGGAAAGAGTGGCACCGGTGGGCCGGCTTCTGATCGTGTCGTTGTTATACATACGGTTTTTAATGTGGAGAGAGAACTTCGGCCGCCGAAGCGGAGGGGCGAAATGCGCTGTTATGACGTGTGTTTGGGAAAAGAAATTTCTGCATCGAGGAAAGACGTGAGATAAAACAACGAGGACAAGGACGCGATTTCTAATGGTTAACCGATGAAAGTATGTTCACTTTGTCAGTAGAAAGTGTCGTAGAAATTTTGAGTCTTTTTTTTTTTTTTTTTGGCAGCACATGCCCCATGACAAGCGGCGTTCGCCGTGCTATGTATGCCTGCAAATTGAAGCATGCAGCGTCACATCGTTTAACGGAGGCTTATGCACGTATTTTGTTTTTGTTTACCGTCTTCTCAAAAATAAAGTTATTCGTACGTTTGCCCCTTATTTTATATGCCAACTTCAGAACCAGGTACATCCCGAAACAAACCAAACAAATCATCATTGTTCGCTGCTGAAATTTCGCTACGCAAAGCCATAGTTTAAGAAACAAAAAAATATTAGCCCCATTTTTCGCACTTTCGCGGCAAAGACGGTGGTAACAGAGAATGTATCGCGTCTTGCTTCACGATTGATGTTGCACGGATGAACTTGGTACGCATTTCGTGCCTCAACTGCACGAACAGCTTCGCACGTAGCGTGTTTGAAAGAAGACACGGGCAAAGCTCGCGCTCCAACGGGAATATGAATGCGAAGCCCTCGCATCTTGCTGCCCCACACCCCACGTGCTATTACGCTTTTCCCCATTGCCTAAGAAGCACGATTTCGTTCCCTTCCCCCACGGTTTCTGCATACTCTCCCACCATATTTGTGGAAGCGCGCTCCTTCCACGGGTCTTCGATAGTAAGGCTGTTGTGCTGAATCTTGCTACGTCATCTAACGGAGGCCAGTGCCAACCCACTACTAAACACTCTGGTGAAGAAGGAAGACCAACGGAGCTGTACAATGGAAAGTGATGGCCGGCCACAAGTCGGCAAGCCAGAGTGGAAACGCTGCCGCCATCTATGAGCGACGGCGACAACCAGATACGTGGCTTGCCGCCGTCGCTCATAGATGGCGGTATGTATCCAGAGTTCGGTGTCTTCATTTCTTTGCGGGGGACACGATTCTGGGGAAACTAGCTCTTAACAGCCCTGCTGTAAGATTGGATACGAGTACTACATTGTCAGTGTTCGGCTGGAAGTCGTGTTCAAATGAGCGAAGACACGAGTTTCAGCCGAACACTAACGCAGCGTTCGTGTCCCATGTGTGACGCCCTTACGTTACAGGAGTGCGTTACATGGAAACTGGCGGGAGCCAGTCATATAAAATATTGCATGTTAAAAGGAGAAGAGAGAAAGTGGGAAGGCAATATATAGTGTGCGATCAGCATTCCCTTGACTGCGCTATGTTGGCTCTTTTGAAAGGGGAAAAATCTCAGCCCGCGAGAATGTCATTGTAGAAGAACTTTACTCGCAAACGGAGATTAGCCATAGGCATAGCATAGCCTCCTCTATATTCACAAAGCCTGGCAGTTCGACGATGGAGCCATAGAGTGCCTGGTCGCAGATTTGGAGCGCGAGGATCTGGTAGCACAAAGCATCAAAGAGCCATTTCTCGGGGAACCTAGACGTCAGCGCACAACTTTTGCAGTGGCGAGGACCCGAAACACACTTTCGGGTCCTCGCGTCTCGCCGCAGTGGGGGTGCCAGCCACCTGGTTCTCCTCTCATCCGTTGTCTGCCGCACCACCCTCTCCATTTCGGCGGCCGCGTCTCGTGGCGATCTGCCAGGCTTTGTCAGTATAGAGGAGGCTATGGTTTGTGGCATATTTAGACATCGGGACGCTGAGACGCGCTCCCAATAAAAGTGAAAAAATAAAGAACGCGAAAAACAAATGCTGTGGCTAATTCTCTTTTTGTCCCTGACGAAGCAAACGAACACGCAAAAGAGCATATTTCCCGTTATATTTGGGATATGTTTATAGTCTGATACAGGTTAAGAACGCGCTGCAAGCTCCTCCTCACACCCTCATTACCGCCAGACACCGTTTCTCCACGATGCGAAACTAGTCCGCTTTGAAGTTATGTAACTCGTCAGGCATCGACTGCCCTTCCAGGTTTGGTTCGCGGAGCGATTCGATGCCGTGGCTAGCACGTGGTCGAGTTTTTGAGACACTATAGTATATATAAGCTACGTGTTTATCTGGCGCATTCCTAATCTCGTATCCGACTACAGAATTTTGCATTTCGGAGACCCTCACAGCTGCAAAACAAGATAAAGTAGAGCAACGAGTGGACCTTTTCTGAGCGCTGTTCATCGAACGGTCGCTCGATTGTGTACCAACTTTTTTCGTAGTCGCATATTCTTTTTCCGACATAGAGGGAGAGAGTAATGTCGACGCAAAGGAAGATCGAGAGGCGGCCATGGACTCTCAACATTGCGAGGCTACCGCGCGCTATAGTGCTCGAGAAATGCAGAAGTGAGCGGGAAGAAATGTTTCTAAAATAATAGTAGCAAAAAGTAAAGCCGCACCATTCTTACGGAGAGACCCTTTCATCCCGGCAGCCTTAAGAATTTCTTTGGGGCGGAATGGCGTTGAACTGAATCGAACGAATTGTGAAGAGCTCGAACTATAGCCGAGAAAGAAAGAAAAAGGGAACGAAAAAGAAAACTCGGAGAGTGAGAGAAGGAAAATAGAAAAAGAGAGGGACGATTTAGAAACTGCGAATACGACAGGTGGATAAAAGCGGCAGCGAAATCTATTTCGACTATATTCTTTTTTTTTTTCCTATACGAAGGGCACTCGTTGTAACACCTGCGCTCAAAAAAAAAAAAAAAGTTTTGAAAGGAACAGGGCGCGTTTTCGATCGTTCTTTAGTGTTTGTTTGGTTGTTTGTTGGCCGTCGTTGTTGTCGGAATCATCGCCGCCCGAAAGAGAGCTGTTGCTCGGTTTGGGCCGGCTGTCCCTATGGGCTAGATTCTCCGCTGCTTTAAAAACACCGAACTCTAGCATTTTTGTTTTTGTTCTGATATCGAGGAGTTCGCTTTAGGTTTGGCATATATTACCTGTTTTCGCAAGAGATTGCAAGGTTATGTAATCCCGCTGGAAGCTTTAGTACACAACGTCGCAATAAACAAAAACAACACCGTCATCCGAATACTAAGCAAACAAGTTTTGAAAAAGCAAAGAACATACCGAAGGTCTTTCTGGTACACCAAGCGTTGTGAACTTGCGAAATGCCCGCAGGAAAAGTGGGGCGCATTTTATGGGTATAGCTTCGTTCCATCGTCACTCCTGGAGCACCGAACGATGGAAGCACAAAAGCAAGGCGAACACGCGTTCACGTTTTAATTCCGCCCTAATATGTTCCTACTAATAAGTACAGTAATAGTGTTATGCGATTTTTTTCCCAGGTTGCTGGAAGCTAGTCAGTTCTAATGGGCTTCTGCTGTCTCCGTTGCAAGAGAAAAATGTAGTCGGTGCAGTACCGCTGCCAAGCCTGGGGTCTTTAACGTGCACCACGCAGTGAAACACGACGGCACGCCGGTGCGAGGCTCATGCAGATAGAAACGGGCAGGTGTATGGATTGAAGCGAGATTCTCTTAGTTCAGCAGTCCGAGCTTTCGCTCCACGTGCTCCGAGTTGTGGTGCGTTAACAAACTCGCCCCCCCCCCCCCCCTCTCAAAAAAAAAACAAAAAATTACACCATCTTCCCGAGGGGAACCATGGGGTGATGCGGAGCATCGCGGATCGTTATTAACGGTGTTATTAACGGTGTTAGTAACGTTGTTAACTTGACGCGTTGGTTACCACACATCGCGTGAACGTTGTTGGAAACTCCGCGATGCTCCGCATCACCCCATGGTTCCCCTCGGGAAGATGGTGTAATTTTTTAACGTGCATCACGCAGTAGTGATCACACGAACGCGTGCCGGTACGAAACTCATCCAGATCGAAACGGGCGGGGGCGGTGGGGAATCGAACCCAGGAGGTTCCCAGCGCAAGCTTTCGCTCCACGCTCCGAGCTGAGACGCGTTAGCCCACTCGGCCACTTCCTCCCTGAATGCGCGCAGCGCACTACCGCTGCTTATATTCACACTTGAAGGAGAGGAAACTAGTGGAGGAGAGTTGCGAATGCGCGCGCGGTGTGAGTAGAAGCGAACGCACGCGAAGTGCACGCAGCTGGTAGAGAGAGAGCGGAGAGAGTAACGCGCAGCTGTTGGAGAGAGGGAAGGAGGAGAGTTGCGCATGCGTAGTGTGAGTGCGGACGACGCCGACGCCGACGCCGCGGGACATAGACCCGAGCAAGAGATGCTCCGCATCTAAAACATCAATAATCACATTATTCGTGTTCACCTCAAGAACCGTTGTAAAAAATATCAGAATTTACGCGCGCATTGCTGATTTACTTCCTTATGTGGTGAATTAAGATGTGTGTGGGTGAATTTTGGATTAGCTTGCCTTTATTTTATCAAGACGTACATGTTTCAAACGCCAAATGCATCTTTCTCCGACAACCAAATCTTGTAAGAAGGACTTCGTGTAGCGGATGCACAATGCGCGAAATCTTTTCTCGACGTGACAACGCTTGATCATGCTTACAATGTCCGGAGGCGTATTTATAAACGGTAGGCGAGAAGCGGCATGGCAACGCCGCTCGCGCCGGTTTGGCTGCTCCTCAAAGATAACGCTGCATTGTCACACATAGCAACGGGCGTTTGCTCCTCCGGCCGGGAGTGGGCCTTGCGCATATATCACTGGTAAAGTCTCTCGATACTTCTTTTACGAGTAACGACAACCAATACAAAGGACAACGCACATTCCTCTGGAACAAAATGGCGGCATTCAGTTCAAACCTGTCTCTGCTGCGCCGCCATTCACTTCCTAGAAACTGCAACCTCACGCAGTCGGCGCTTCAAAGAATGTCGCCACTTGTAGGAAGCTCTTATTTAGGGACTTTAATCATTGGGGCGCGTTTTAAGTTCCTACCCCCTTGAACGGCGGGGGGAGGAGGAGAGGGGACCGGAGACCACAGAATGTGTTCTGAATGAGCTGGGCACATGCTATGTGACGTCATGAGGTCAGATGACTTTTACGTCAAAAGCCGTCATGGTACCACTTCATGACACGGTATGACATGACGTCATGGTGTCACGTGACATCACAGTCACCTGACCTGATGACTTCACGCTACGTCATAGTGTCATGATGTCGTTATCATAACATCGTCGTAATGACACACCATGACAACACAATGATGTCGTCAAAGTGCAATGGATGACACAATGATATCATGTTATCACGATGTCATCATGACAAACCTCATGACGTCGTAATGACGTTATGGTGTCGCGTGACGTCACAGTCCTTCGTGGCGGCTTTTCACGACGCTTTTTTTTGTGACGGTTCTTCATGACGGTCTTCACATATAATTTGGATCATAAAGCACCTTTTATGTTAAAAAAAAAGGATTATGACTTATTCTAGCAAGGCAAAACTCGCAAAAACACAAAACGAGACAGAAGAAGCGAGGAAGGCACAGACACAGTGCTGACTTTCAACTAAAAAGTTTATTCTCGCTAATTCTTGCGTTCTAGAAAAAAAAAAAAAAAAACACGGACGGAAAGAAAAATGAGGACACCAAATAAATAACCGATAAAATATTTCTATCGATCATTATCATCTTCATACAAACCTGCTACATTCTTGATAAAGCCTGCTTCGTCACTCCACAGCTATAATGTTGTAGAGCTAGCGCATAAATCAACCCCACCCAATAAAAAAAATATCTTCAATAATTTTTTTGCAGTTATATTTTTGTTGTTTTGCGCCAAGATTTTTTTTACCAGCGAATGAGGGGGGGCGCAGCCGCACTTACTGCAGTGCAGCGCAAGATGGCCTGTTGGGGAAGCGAAAGGGAATGCTCCCTCGCCTTTAACGTTCACACACCTCCCCGTGTGTCCAATGTACAGTCTACCACAAGTGGAAGGAATCTGGTACACAACACCTGTGGAACATGGGACAAAAGATGTGCGGTGGTTGACGTCACATTGGAATTCATGGGTTCCACCTTTGTTAACGGCGGTCAGAGCCTAGATAACTTCTGCGGCGCTGAAGAGACCACCGGCGCACTGTACTTATTAGCTACACGCTTAAGTTGCTGGGAAAGGACATTAACATAGGGCACCACCACCGGCCTGGAAGTCGGTTTCTGTCTGATCTTAGGAGTAAGTTGGACCCTAAACACTTTTAACAGTGACTCAGCCACCCCCACAACGGTCGTCACAGGAAACCCGCTGAGGTCAACCTGGACACTTGTAAACGTAGACTACTCTCACATCTATGTGGGCAGAACTTCAACGATGGAGGTCGTATGCATAAAATATCGAGGTCCGCTTCGCCAGCTTTGGATGCGCCGGATAATATAGTATCAGTTCCTTTTTTGAACGTGGTTCATAGGACCAATAGATGTGGAGGGTTCAAGAGTAAGCTTCAGGTCCAAAAATTGTAAAACCTTATCTGTGGGTGTCTCGCGCTTAAAATCTAACCCGGGGGAACACTTTTTAAAATAGCCCAATATCTCCAGTCACTTACACAATCAAGGGTCTGGTTGTCAATGTGCAGCACTAAATAATGATAAACCTACCTAAAGCTTTAAATAGCTGGTCATCTAGCGTATCTGCTATTAATCTGTCCCAATTTGCTAGGTCTATATCGCCGAGTAGAGGTGCCACACTTGATCTACTGTACATTTTACTTTTTGGCAGAAAGTTTCCCCCTCAAACTTGACGTAGGTCGAGGTGAGGTAAAAGCTCAACAATATCAAGAAGGAATCAACCGATACCTCTGTCGAGTTCGTAAACACCACCGACCCACTCAACTGAATGCACTCTTCGACAGCCGTCATCAGTTCACCATAAGGTATCCAATAAAGCATGTTCTCGACATCAAAGGACACCAATCCACGATCTCCCAGATTTTTGTGCTGCAGGTGTACTACCAGGGACTCGGAATTGCGAACACGAAAAGGACACAGGCCGTCAGGCTCTGCGACCATCTTGGATTGGACAAGCTTAATAAGTCTGTGATCGGGGCCAAAGGCCTAAGTCTTGAGGTGCTGTTCGTTGTTAAGACCCAGAAAGTGTTTATGCCCTTCAGTACAATTGTTACCCAGATGGACTCTTGGCAATTCCACGTGACATCCTTCCTTCAGCGTTACCTGTCTATGCTTAGGTTGGATAAGTTAGACGATCCTTTTCTCGTTCGCAATCCGAGGGTCCTAGTAGTATATCTCCAGGAAAAAAAAATCCGGGAGATTGTGAATTGGTGCCTTTTGATGTCGAGGACATGTTTTATTCAGTACCTCATGGTGAATTGATGACGACAGTCGAAGAGTACATTCAGTTGAGTGGGTCGGTGGCTTTTATCAACACGACAGGGGTATCGCTTGATTCCTTCTTGGAATTGCTGAACTTTACCTCACATCCCCCTACGCCATGTTTAAAAAAGCAAAAAATCATATAAAAAAAGTAATGTGCATTGGGTCGAGTGTGGCACCTGTACTCAGCGTTATATACCTATAGTGAAGTGTGACAGATTAATATGAGGTGCGCTAGATTACCGGGTTTTAAAAGCTTTTAGGTATGTGATTATTTAGTGATGTATACTAACAACCAAATACGTGGTTGTGCAAGCGACCCTGTGGATATATTGGACTATTTTTGAAGAGTGTTCTTCCGAATTAAATTTTACGTGTGAGACACCCACAAATAAGGTTTTGCTATTTTTGGACTTGAAGCTTGCTCCTAAATTCTCCCACGTCTGTTGGTCTTATGAACCACGTTTCAAAGAAGGGGCTTATGCCATATGATTCGGCGCATTCAAAACTGGTTAGACAGGAGATCGATACTTCATGCATACGAGCTTTATTGTTGTAGTCTTGCCCACATAGCTGTGATAATAGACTACGCTTACAGGTGTCCAGGCTGACCTCTGCGGGTTTCCCTGTGACGACCGTTGTGGGGGTGGCTGAGTCACAGTTAAAAGTGATTATGGGTCAACATACTCCTAAGGTCAGGCAGGAACCGATCGAAGCCGGTGGTGGTGCCCAACGTTTAAGTCCTTCTCCGCCAATTCAAGCAATTAGCTAATAAGTACAGAGGCCGGTGGTCTTTTCAGCGGTGCAGAAGTTGTACCGGCTGCGCGCCACCGTTAACAAAGGTGAACCAGTGAATTCCAGTGTGATGTCAGCCACCGCACACCCTTTGTTCCATGTGCCACCGGTGTTGTGTACGAGATTCCGCTCATTTGTTGTGGACTATACATTGGACAGACGGGGAGGTGTGTGACTTTAAGGGCGAGAAAGAATTCACTTTCACTGGGCTCCTCCCCAGCAGGTCATCTTGTGGTGTACTGCAGTAGGTGCGGCCGAGCACCTTCATTCGCTGCTATGAAGATTTGGTGAGGAACAAAAACAAGACCGCAAGAAATATTTATGAAGCTTTTGTTTTTATGGGGTGGGGATGACTCATGCGTTAGCGCACCATAAGTGTCGCTGGGGAGTGACGAAGCAGGCTTTATCAAGAAATTTAGCAGACTTGTATGAAGGTGGTCAGGCGCGGTAGACCGGTTCCCACTCTGGTCCGAGGAGGACGCACCGAGATAAGTTCCCGCGGAGCAGCGAGTACAGCCGTTTCTGGCCAGGTTTCTTCAGCCATGACCGCCTCACCTGAGTATAGGGTCCTTCTGTCACAACTGCCTAGAGGTCTAAATGCCGTGAATACCGTCGTTCTGCATGGGGACCCTTCTGCGCGCCCCTACCGCATCGAGGATTTTAGAGACGCGCTGAGAAACGTGCTCGATATAGAGAATGTCGCGGGGCTTGGCCCTCCAGTACAACCATGGTGACGCTGCATAGCGCCGAGGCAAGGGACACTCTGGCCGCCAAATTGGAGCTGACCGCCACAGGAAAGCGCTGCATGGTCATCGATCCCGGCGTGAGGGAGCTTACGTTGAAAGTGCACTGGGTGCCGATCCTGACGCCGGACGGGGCCGCCACGCGACTGCTCGAGCCACTCGGTCGCATCAAGCGTGTTGAACGGGAGATGTGGAGGCGCGAGAAAACACGTGGAATGGTACTCCCGCGCCCTTCCAGGGGCTCTATTAGTCCGCGCAGCTCAGGATCGCCTCGTTGATGTCGTGCAATGTCGTCGGTGTTCACTGCGCCTAGGAACAGCTCGTCGTCATTGTCGTCGCTGCTGCCGCAAGTTGTCTCGACAGGGGCTCTGGACAGGCAGTCGGCGTCGCTGTGCTTGCGGCCTGACTTGTAGACCACAGTCATGTTGAACGCTTGTAGTCGGAGACTCCATCGAACGAGGCGTCCTAAAGGGTCCTTGAGTTTGCAAGCCAGCAGAGCGACTGTTTGTGACTACGCGGAACTGGGTACTGTACAAGTACGGGCGGAACTTCGTAATTGCCCAGACGACCGCATGACATTCTTTTTCAATCGTGGAGTAATTTCTGTCCGCCTTAGACAGTCTGCGACTTGCGTATAGGCGATGACTCGCTCGGTGCCTTTTTGCGCTTGAACCAATACCGCGCCAAGTCCTGCGTTACTAGCGTACGTGTGAATCTCGGTTCCTGCACCCTGATAGAAGTGCCCAAGCATATAAGTCTGGAGTCTTCGCTTTAGCTCCACGAATGCCTGCTGCTGCTCCTCGGCCCGTTCGAACTTCTCGGCGTTCTTCGTGAGGTTTGTGAGCGGTGCGAAAACGCTTGCGAAATCTCGAACTTAGCGTCGATAGTAGTCACAAAGTCCAAGGAATCTTCGCACGGCATTTTTGTCTGTCGGAGCTAGAAATGCTGCGACGACGCGAGTCTTCTCGGGTTCTGGGCGGACGCCTTCCTTACTAACCACGTGGCCTACGAACTTCAGTTCGTCATAGGCGAACTGACACTTTGGCGGCTTGAGTGTGAGTCCAGCGGTCTGTATGGCTTGGAGAACCGCCCGGAGTCATCGCTAGTGCTCGTCGAAGTCGCTTGAAAACACAACGACGTCGTCAAGGTAGACGAGACAGCTTTGCCACTTCAGTCGTGCCAGTATGGTATCCATGCCACGCTGGAAAGTTGCTGGCGCCGTGCATTGTCCGAAAATCATCACCTTGAACTCGTAAAGTCCATCCGATGTGACGAAGGCTGTCTGCTTTCGGTCCCGTTCATCGACTTCGATCTGCCAGTAGCCGCTCTTCAGGTCCATCGATGAAAAGTATCGGAGTGGCGCTGCCGGTCTAGCGTGTCGTTGATACGGGGAAGTGGATATACGTCTTTCTTCGTCACCGCGTTCAGCTGCCGGTAGTCCACGCAGAACCTAAGCGTTCCGTCTTTCTTCTTAACCAGTACGACTGGAGAGGCCCACGGACTGCTTGAAGGCTGGATTATGTCGTCGTTCAGAATCTCTTGAACTTGCTTCTGGATTACCTCTCTTTCTCTTACGGAGACTCTGTACGGCGATCGATGCACAGGGAGCGCGTCGTCCTGGGTAACGATGCGGTGCTTCGCAACGGCTATTTGGCGCACCTTCGACGACGTCGCAAAGCAGTCGCTGTACTCGGCAAGGAGTTTTATCAGCTGCCGTTGTTTCGGGCCCGGAAGCTTGGGGTCAATGTCGGGCTGCGCTGGCGACGTACTGTCTTCCTGAGGTGACGAGGACTCTTCAGTAATCACGGCGATTTCGACGGAGTTCGGGAGTTCCTCGACGTGGCTCACAGCGACACCTTTCGTGACGTGTTGCGTTTTTTGTCGGAAGTTCGTAACGAGGACCACAGTGGGCCCATCCTGGAGTGTCAGTTACTTCTCTTGCGACGCCTATTCCTCTTCCCAGGAGCAATTGAACGTTGCCTTCCAGAACAACCTCGCTACAGGTAGCTGCATCGGTCACGACGGGTACAACAACACTTGATCGCGGCGGCAGGTTCACGTGGTCGGCAGCTACTTGGACGGCGACTGACGTTGTTTGGGGCTTCTCTGGAGGCGGAACAGGTGTCCGCAGCCTCAATCTGTTCTCTCCAAGGTCGATCACGGCGCCATATTCGCACAGAACGTCCGTGCCGAGAATGACGTCTCTGGCACAGTCTTGTAGAACGACGAATTTCACAGGACACGTCTCGCCGTGAATCTTGACCCGGGCGGTGCACTTTCCAACGGGTGTAATAAGGTGCCCTCCGGCAGTGCGTATCTGCGGGCCATCCCACGGTGTAGTGACTTTCTGGAGGCGTCGAGAGAGTCCTTCACTCAATACGGAGTAGTCCACTCCGGTGTCCACGAGTGCCGACGCGTCGTGGCCGTCGATGACAACGTTGAGGTTGTTGGGTACTGTTGCAGAAGCGTCGTCCCGACACGTGTCGCCGTTGGAGTGGGAGTTCTCCGGCGTTCTTGGAGGCTCTTTGCATTTACCGTCTTCGGCAACACCACCTCCAGGCGTTGCCGCACCTAGTTTTCCCGGCGGGACAGGGGAAACAGGCTGTCACGGCGCGACCGACGGAAAGGCGATGCGGAACGTCGGGGGTATGGAGAACGGGAACCTCGTGGTGCTGTCGGTGCTGGTGACGGAGGGCGACGGAGCTATTCCTCGACATCGCAAGGGTGTTCGCCGTACCTTGGACAAGATCGTTGGGCGCTAACCCTCTTAAGGCTGGGCGTCGATTAAAAAGTTTAACACGATTAATCGCCACCTTTCTTCGATTAATTAATCGATTAATCGGTTGCGTTGATTTTTATAAATATATTAAAAAGAATGCAACATCTCGTCTTGCCTTTGAAGACTTATTTCATTCTCTGTTACACGGCGCAAAGGACATTTATAATTGAGGATACATATAATTCATTGATTCAAAGACTTACATACTTTTGCTGCAGCTCCGAAGACAAAGAGGTTTGTCCACATGCTCCGACAGGAAGACAAGAAGTCAGGGCTTGGGCGGTGCTTTCTTTCTTCAGAGAAAGGGGCCTCGATGAGAAGGCGTTGATTGTTGTCAGCGTTTTGGCGGATGGTCCTTGCTGCAGCGGCGTACATGGCTGCTTCGCTCGTAGGTGATACTGAAGCGAACTTACGCTTCCAGTGTACGAAAACAGCTTTTGGCAGATGATGCAGTGGACTTCGCTTCAAATTAAAACTCCACCACTGAAGTTTACTTTAAGCCCAAACTTTCCAGCGAGATTGCCTGTCATACTCGGGAACTCGTTCATTTTTACGGACCGAATACTGGAACAAGTAACCATGACGCTGTTAGCTTCCCACCTTGTTTTTCTGCTTGTTTGTCTTGCCTGGGCAGGATGTGTAATATATCCTCAACACGCAAAGTTTCGCGGTCGCGCGGGGATCAATTGCGGGCCCAGCTTGTTCGTCTGGCCTCGGCAGAACTGTAATGTATATCCTCGAAGACGTGACGCTTCGCGAGCGCGAGAATTGAACCTTGCTCATAGCACCTGGCTGGGAACGGAAAACCGCTTGGAACAGAACGACCGGATACACGCCGCGCAGCGTTCTGCTTAAGAGGGGGCATGAGAGTTTGGGCAGGTCGTCAATGATAGAGCCTTGCGTGCGTCCACTAATTAATTATTTTTGATTACCGATTAAAAAACCGATTAACCGGTTAAAAATTTCATCGCGATTAAAGCATTAATCGATTAATCGGAGGGTTAATCGATCAATTGCCCAGTCCTTATTTCGCATGGGCGTTCGCCGTACCTTGGACAAGGGTCGTTGGGCGCTAACCCTCGTAGGCCCATTTGGCGGTATGGGCACCTCCGATGGACGCGGTCGGCCTCACCGCAGTGGTAGCAAAGCGGTCGCCTGTCGGCCGTCCGCCGCACGTCGGCCTGTCATGCCGCGGCTTGTTCTCGACGAACGTGCGCCCGATCTTCCTGGCGTCGGAGTACTGCGGCGCTGGGGAGGGGGGGGGGCGCCATGTACGGACGCGGGGCTGGTGGTGATCGTCGGACCATTGCGGCGTCGCTTGAGCAGGCTCCTCCAAGGTGCTGCATGGTGACGGGGGTTTCGGGCTGGAGGGCTCAGTGTACCTCCTCTCGGACGACTTCGGCGAGTGAGAGTGAGGATGGGCGATCTGCAGCGGGTAAAATCTTGCGGAGCTCTTCCCGGACAATATCCCGGACGATCTCCCGAAGGCTGTCGACACCGGTGGTGCTCAGGTCCAGGCGGGAAGCTGCAACGGTTGGAGCAGTAGACGCGCTGGCTAGTCGGTGGTAGTGGCTCCTTTAAACGTCTAGTTTTCTTCAGTTATCCGTCGCTTCATCAGTTGTCATTCGTGACATTTTGGTGGAAGGGCGGGGTATCGCGTTTTATGCCACGACCAAGTGAGCTGCTGGGCTTCGGAAGAGCTACCCTTTGCCAGAACAGGCCGACGCCCGAGCAAGCCGCCGTACTAAAGGCCAACTCCCGGAATTCGGACCCCTGCTGCGAAGCCAAGAAGAACACCACGACGATGACTTGCCCAGCACCTCCACCAAAATGTCGCGAATGACAATTGATGAGGCAACGGATAACTGATGGAAACTAAACTTTTAATGGGGCGAACTTTGTGCCCGAAACAAAATAGGAGAAGGCTAGCGTCGCAAGCGTTGATGTCGGCGTAACAGCAGGATCGAGCGCTGGGGAGAGATTGACTCCGGCTCGCCACGCAGGGCACTTTTGTATCCTCGTGGACTTCTGGAACATTCAGCGTAGAACTTTCGGCGCGATCAGACGACAAGGTTCTCGAACTTGCGAGAACGCCAAGTTGAAATAATAATAAAAGAAGCGTTCGCTCCCTGGAATCGAACCCGGGGTCTCGGCACAGCAGCTAGGCACGGTAATTGTTCGGCCACGCACGCGCTCACTCGACGACGCGCGTGGCAATATTTCCATACTATGTTTGAGGCCGAGAAAGGACCGACGTTGTGTGGAAACAGCTCAACTCCTTGCTGGGCCGTGGCCCCCGGACCTAAATTGGTCGAGATTTCTTTCGATGGTGAGACGCGAAGTGGTTTGTCGTTGGCAGAGGCATTTAATGAATATTTGGAAATTTTGTTGATGATGCTATTAAGACCGATATAATTTCCTTTTGTGAAAGCTGTCCCTGATACTCTTCTTTCTTTTTGCTCCCATTTGTGCGGATGAAGTGACAGGGGCTTTTTAGGGCCTTGGAGATATCAGAAGTTGTGATATACACGGTTCTCAGATTCATCCAGTCAAGCACATAATTCATACCTATCGCACCGATATTAGCGAATATTTTTAATTTAGCTTTACAGAGTGGCGAATTTACCCCAAAAATTGCAAAATAGCTAAGGTTTCAGTAATTTTCAAGTCCGGAGACAGAAACAACCTGGGTAACTATAGACCCGATTCTGTGCTGCCGGTGTTTTCAAAATGGCTAGCAAAAACTAATGCATGCGAGGTTGTACGTATTTTGTGAGAAACATTCCATTATGACCCCTTGCCAGTTTGGTTTTATGAGGGGCATTTGACGGAACTCGCGCTATTAAAACAAAAGGAACTAATCTTGAACATCAAACATAAGTTAATTACCTTGGGTGTCTTTATTGCTTTTAAAGGCTTTCGACCGTCTAAGCACATAAAAATTTTAATTTTAAAAATAAATGCGTAGGGCGCCCGGGGGTGTTGGCTTCGAGTATGGTGGTCAAGAGCTTTCCAAAATTTCGGCACCAATGCGTCGAAGTAGACTGGGCGCGCGCTGGCCTGAGAAAGGTAACGTTAGGCGTGCCATGGGGAGGCATCCTTAGACCCCTTCTTTTCTAACTTGTACTTACATAAATAATATGGTGAATATAGACGTACCATGCAAAGTTCATGTTATACGCCGACAAAACCCTTTCTTTTTTCAAGTAGGGTTGTGGATTAGTTTCTCCAGACGGCGAATAACAGCTTGGAGAAAATAAATACCTGGACGCTTTTCAATTCTTCGCTATTTAATAAGGATAAAACAAAGGCAGTACTTTTTTTATCTAAGAATTCAATGTGTTCCAACATTCCTGTACTCCCTCTCGGAGGATGCAAAATTGATATTTTCGAGAGTGTGCAGTTGCCTAGCGTAATATTCAATGAATATATATGCTGGGACGCGACAGTGAAATGCGTAGCTAAGAAAACTTTCGCAGACTGTAGAAATCATTTATAAAGGTTGTCATGGATTACCTCGTACGGTGATAACCGATGTGTACCATATTTTGTTTCACTTAGGTTACAATTACTGCTTTCTTCTTTGGAAACACAACAGCAACAAATATACGCTCCTGCATACTCTTCAGAAGCGGGTTATTCGTATTATGTGTAGTGTTTAACGTTATACTCACACGCAATCATTATTCAAAACGCCCAGAATAGTACCAATTCCAGAATACCACACTACTGACTTACATACCAAATGTCTGTCAAAGAGAAGCAATTTGTTCTTTTTATTCATTGCTGATATGATAAAGAAAAGGTGTCTACCTTCCCAAGCCGTTGGGTAGACATTTGGTCAACTTCACGCTCAAGGACAAATTATGGCCTAGAAATGATGAGTTTTATCTTTGAAATGTTTTTAACAGCGTGAAAATATGTTACATAGATGTTATGAGTACGTCCAGGAAAAAAATATTCGGTTTCTGTTTTTCTAGTTCTAGGCTTCTAGCCTAGGTTAATTTTGTTTGAGGTGGTTCTCGGTGCAAGTGATATTTTGTGTGCCCTGTGTCGGTTTTTTTATGTTATGTTTGCCAGACTGCTACCGTGCCGAGTGCTCTGCGTCGGGGTTCTCTTGTCATGTTAGCCAGCGCGCTTCCACTCTCTGTGCGAGTATTCTTTCAAGTTCCAGTACTCTCTATATTATTTTTTCTCTGTTTCGGGTGGGGAGGAGAAACTTAGTTAAGTGACAGAAGCCTGCTTTTTTTTCCCTCTCCCTCTCCACTGGAGGGAACAGTAAAGTTGAAAGTTGAAAGTTATCGGCTCTTTTGTGTCTTCTTTCCTCTTTCTCACCTATGTGTGTTTTTAGTTCGCTATAATAAGCCTTCAGTTGAAAGTCAGCGCTGTCTCTGTGTCTTTATTGTTTCTTGTCTTTTTTCTTTCTTTCTTTTTTGTGCTATTTTACCTTATAAGATGATCAATCAACTCGCCCAACTTTCTGCCTTATTGGCTTATTCTATTTTGAGGAAGCCAGGCCAATTCTCAACCAAGCTTCATTTTCGTGCTTCCAGTTACAGGGTGGTGCAACCGGTTTCCGGGGTAGCCTACGTGAGTCCACATTTGTTCCCCCGCCCCATATGAGCTTCCCTCCGTCGCGGTGGCCGAGCAGCCTCATATCCTCGGGTTTGTTTCTCTCGTTCTCGCGCGCTCCGCAAGCGCGGCACGCCGCTTTCGCCAACCGCCCCGGCGGTGTCCATTAGTGGGCGCGGACACGGTCGCCTCGGCGGGAGTGAATGGACGATATGGCCGCCCGCAATTAAAAGGGACTTCGTGGTCGTGGGCAGCGGCGCGTTCAGCCTCGGCGGCGTGGACGCGGGTCGCGTTGATTGCGCTCCGCTCTCGAGCGATTGTTTGCCCGAGCACGGCTCCGTCCGGCCGCGTCCGTTCACTCCGATTAACGAGATGAACGGTGGCGGGGGCAGCCTTGGTGCTTGCACGCTCGCGCTGCTGCTGCCTGGTTCGGACACTCGACCTCGCCGCGTCGCGGGAAGACGCGAATTCGGCACGTTGCAAATGCGCACCAGTCGGGAACGGGTTTTTGTTTTTGTTTGTGTGCGTGTCTTTTATTTGCGCGAGTAAAACAGGTAAAATAGTTATAGCGTGGTTCACGCACTGCAGGGGTCAGTGTGCTCACGACGGGGCCCTGTTTCTACCGATGTGGAGGTGAACGTGTAGGTAAGCCGCTTTGGATCAAGTGTCATAGAAGAGATGAGACAATGAATCCATGTATGCCTATTCAAAAGTATAAGCGATATACGTATACATATTGCGTGTTTCTAGTCTCGCCACGCTTGGTTGTTCCTTCTTTTATCAATTCTCTTTTTCATCCTGGATTATTCGTTGGAGTTCCCCATATAGTGCCTAGCTTCTATAGTCAAACAAACAAGCAAAAATCAGGAACGCACACATACGAGACCCATGGTTTCTGCTTAAAACAAACAACAGTCGAGGTAGGCGAAAGAATGGGGCTCTCTTCGCCATTGATGGCGCTCTTCTCGCGACCACACGCACTTGATACCGCTGACGCGGCCAAGGTGAAGATGAAGATGAACGCGTGATCGTCGAAGCCTTATTCACCGCTAATACACTGTTTGAGGCGTGGTTCTTCTTCGTACCACGGTCGCATCGGTCATCCAAAATCTATCTGCAGAAATTTTAGAAACATGCACATGTCACATGAAGCAAAACATGATTCGAACATACTTGAAACGTGTCTCTGCAGGTAATTTTCTCATCACGTCGGCAGCGAAACGGCGTGACTTCTCTGTGATGTATGACAGTATAATCAGTGTGACTAGATGGCTTTTAATTTGTGCCTTGTCACGCTCAGTTGAGCAAAGCGAACACGCCGCTATGAACGCCTCTTCATGACGCTGACCTTGTAGAACGGTCGAGGATTCCGTGTTGACCTTCATATAGTGATCGCGACTGTGCGGGAAAACAACACCATTGAAACGCGGATCGGCGTTGGCCGAGAGTGGACCATGCTTCATCTCACCTTAGTATGGACTATTGTCAGCCGCGCGTGCTAAAAGCGCGAGCTGGTGCTGCTTCGAATTAAGCCTCGGCGGCTGCACGAGGCGCTCGTGCAGCGAGTGCTCTAGCAAGGCTGTCAAGGCTAGCCGCTCGCGCTAGCCTCAGCGTTCGGGGTTAGTCCATGCCCCTAAGGCCGGAGACGAAAGTATAGCGTACTCTCCCAGCTCGGAGCACGTGGGGCGAAAGCTCGCGCTGCAGAACCCAGGGATCTTCAGCTCAATCCCCACCCCCTGCCCCGTTTCGATCTATACTCTGTTTCACCTTGTGTTGTACCGCAGGGAAGGCTACAAGCGCGCGAGCTCCTTGCTCTATCGCACATCTCGGCGGCACAAGCTCTCGTGCACCAAGGGGAGCTGCCAGCGCTATGAGCTCGCGCTTCTAGCCTTCGCTGCGGTACGGCTATAAGGTGAAGCGGAGTATAGATGAGCAACGTACCTGCGTGCGGTCGTGTATCACTACTGCGTGGTGCACGTTGATGAGAGGTCCGAAAACGAAAATTTGACACTTTTTCTTTATTCAGATGCGGTCTTTGCTGTGCCGTCAACCCAGAAACACCAGCTCTCGACTGGTGTTTCTGTGCTATCGGCAAGAAGTCAGAAGAACTGAATTTTGAAACGAAATAACAGATGTCCAGAATTGCGTCTGGTGGCGGTCTGTGAAGCTCCGTAGGAATGCCGCCACGTCATGAGTTCACTAAGAAGCAGCACCAGTTCGCGGCAGTATGGCTCGCTCGTCGAGTTGCCCGGTCCTGAATGTGACTCGGCGGAGAACGCTGACGCGTTTGCTACGTTGTACTACTTGTTAAAGCTTCCGCAGTCAGCTTCCGCACCGTGCATTCCACACCATCAAGATCGCCGTTCCTTGCAGACTTAAGGTACGAGCTTGATCTGAGGATGCGGGTAATATATGCTGTAGTTCAATCTCCAAAATATTCGCCTTCGGGTTGGGTGTAACTTGCATTGAACTGGCGCAGCTAATTAGGCATTGGTACGCACACTTCTGTAACTAGCTGGGGACAATTCGCCGCCTGACTGGCAAGTCCTGGTTACCATTAATTCGACTTCATGCAACGTCTTCGACCCAGTCCGATGAAATCGCGGTTTCCCAATGGAGCGTTTCCATATAATGGCGCACCAAACGGCGAGTATTCGAACTACAATCGGTGGGAAGTAACCCAAACTGATTTTAAGCAAATGCCAAAAACTGTCCCGTCATTTTCGCCTCGCTCGTTGGGTTACAAACATGATAGCGCACGAGTCTGCCGATTGGCGCTCGTGACGTCCAAAGTGTGAACCCATGCCTTCCACTGGCGTCACGTTTTCGTTGTTGCCAGTAGAGACTTTCACTTTGAAGAACACGGTGAAGACCGAAATTGTAAATTCAATAACTTCGCAAAAACAAATATTTCGATCTAATATTAGGATACTAATTTAGTGTTGTTCGTTGGTGTGTTTATCAAATTTTCAGGCAAACCGGGGACCATGGAGAAATTGCTGGAGTAGCGATTTTTTTGCTACGCCTACTAACTATATTTTCTGAATCCCCGGAGTTTACCCTTTCCGCTATGCTATTTAGTATCGCAAAATTAAAAGTAGTTATTGTGAAATCGGCAAGTAAAAATGACGCCAAAACCAGCATTCAAAGATACCCGCGCTTTTCAGTGATGTGATGTCAGGGGAAGGCAGGTTTGCAAGTCGAGTGGGCAGTCTAGAAATGCAGTATGCCAAGCATTTCTGTCCTGCTACTGTTCGGGTGCTGCAGCGAACCTCCAGAGTATTCATTTGACACAATGAAACTGCTTGTAATCACTTGGGAACAAAGTCTACAGTCCAAAGAGTAAACCCCTGCCTTCCCCTGACATCACTTTTTTTATTTTTGCCACTGGAGACATACTTTGAACAAAACGGTAATGTAAATTCAATAAAGTCGCGAAAAACATTATTTCAGCCCACTATCAGGGGGACTATTTCAGCGATGTTCGTGATTGTGTTTGGCGGATTTTCAGACCAATCGGGGAGTATAAAAAGAACGCCGGAGTACCCCTTTAAAGACCCCAGGGTAGCTGCTGTGCCGCACTGCCTATATTTCTCATCTACAGCTAAGACACCACACCATTGAGGCGGACTAACTTCCGGCTGTATAAACATACGCATAGGATTATTATTAGGCTATTGAAACTATACATACTGCGTGAACAAGACGCGCACGTTTTGAATAAAACCCCTTGATTTTAGCTTTTGCATGTTGTGAAGAGGCGAGTATCCAGCGCACGCACCACGATATAAACAAAAGCGACTGTGAAATGCTCGCGTTGCAGACGCAGCAATTAACGCTAATAGCTGCCGCAAATACCCCCTCATCGTAGTAGCATATTGCTGCTCGGTTGGACTCCCTGTAGGTCTTCTTCCGCGTCAGAAGTGGCGTCTCCCAGCTCTCACTCGTCTCGGTTCCCCGAGCTCCCCGAATTTCCCCTCCGGTCCCAGAAAGAGCATCATCGGCAGTGGTGTACGGCTACATCCACGGCCGCGAGCCAATGCAGGAGAGGGGAGAGCGGTAGCGGCGTTTTATCAACAAGCTGCTTTGCTGTCTATTTTCGGGCAGAACGAATGGTGCCCCGGGGATAATACAGTATGCTCCTTTTAATATCTCTCAGCTTTTAGTAGAACACATTGGTTGCTATAACATTTCGTTTATACTACCCCTGTTTTATATACGGGCACCTAAACGGGCCTCGGAATAAACTCCTTTAAAGAATCGTCGAATCAGCTCGCGATCTCGACTCCGCGCGTGCTCATCGGTGTTTGCCGGTTCACCGACTTTTTAAAGGAGTTCGGCCCTTTACCTAGTTGTGAAACGGAGATAAGACGCTGCACATTTACTACACATCGTTATAGAACAACTGCCAGTATTATAGAGGCTACAATAGCAAGTTCCGCGATTGGGGAGTGTTTGACGTGGAACCACTCTCGTGCAACGCAGATGTCGTTCAGGGTTATGTGCTCACGCTTGTTGCCTTGGCTTTGCTCGTGTCGACGGTATCGCGAGCTTTCATGAGCTAGCAAACCAGCACAACAACACAGGTTGACATCCCCGTATTCATTTGGTAAGCTCAAACTGTTCTGCTTTTGTGGTGTCACTCAGTTAGTTTTTAGTCTAACCTAATTTTCTCTTTCCAGCTTCCTTGACATTAAATTACATCTCGCTTTTGACTCGTGGAATCAGGTGTTTACTTTAATCACGCTACAGCAGATTTTGTCTACTAAAACCGCCTGCAAAAGCGGGCAGCACTTGAGGTCGTTAGATGTACGGAGCCACTCAGGCGTTTGAGCTGCGAGGTGTGGTTGGAAATTTCCGTCACGTTTAACTCTTTTATCTTTTGAGCTTAAACTATGCTTCGGCGTGGTCAATTCCTGAGCGCCCTTCGTACAATTCAGTGATTCACTCTCCGCGTGCTTTGCAGAGAAGTAGCAGCGAAGGCATCTTCTTCTAACTATATTGTGGATGTGCACGCGCGGTTAGAAACACGATGGATGTGTACCTTCGTAAGCACGCTGTGCGTGCCAACACAAACAAGGCGCGGTCTAGAACGGCCTGTTTTTGGTGGCATATTCGCGGTGAGAAGCTCGTTAGGAGCGCTTCTGTTTTCCTCACTATGGGCAATGCACGTGCTACCCACGCGGTTATGTTTTAATTTCCATAGTGCATAAAAGCTTGGCATTGCACGTGCTTGCACCAGCAGAGGAAGTTGAAGTATCCTCACTCTGGGTTATGAAAGAAATACACCAGGCGGCGATACCCGAATTTCCTGCCATGAATTATCATCATATTACTTGCCGAAAAATATCAATTACCTTCTTATGTAGTTGTCTTGAGACCGCGAAAAGGATGTACCTCAAGTTTTCTTACGAGCAAGTGTGAGGGGCATATGTAAGGACGAGAGTTATTTAGGTATCTGAGATAATAGAAATACATACCAGCCCTTGAAGGGCATGTGTACCAGCCACTGTGAGAGTCACTGAGGCACTCCTTAGTGTCCTGAAAACTGTCTTCACCTTTCTAACATGGTGTCGTTAACCTCTTCCATATTGCATGCATCTGTTGCGAGCTCAACCTGCCGAGGGCTACGCTTACTGCGCACTGAACTGTCCTGTTATTCACACATTCAAATTGTCCCGCGGTGTCCACAAGCGTTACAATAGGTGGTGTGTCAATAGCGATAACGCGGAGCTTCGACTGGCGCGGCTCTCTGACGAACGGGCGCGTCCGGGCGTTCTCCATCGGCGCCCCGAGGGTGGCTCGGGGTTCGTGCTGCCGGAGCAGCTTCTGCTTCGAGGCTCGGGGATGGGGCCGGTTCTATGTGCGCGGGAGATGGGGACGGGAAGGGGGTCGGGGTCGTTTTATGCGGCCCCTTAATCATCCGCCTCTGCTTGCTGCCGAGGAAAGGCGGCCGATGCGCTTCCTCGAGCGCGGAGCGAGGAGCGGGGGACTCCGCAGTGCCGTTTTGATATGTGGGCGGGGCTGGGTGCAGACTGGATTCGGACCCGGAGAGCGGTGTGGGGCTCGAAGGATGGAGATGCGGGGCCTGCAAACGGTTCGAGGACAAAAGAAAAGTAGAGAATATAGTGGATGCTGGAGGGATGAGGGAGAGGGAGAACGAGTCAGACAGTTGGGAAGTCATGAGCGGAGATAGGGAAAGGAAGAGTGACGTACAAAACAATATAAAAGGGCGTGAGAGATATAAAAAAGAAAGAGGGAGAGAGAGACACTTTTGGTGCTGCTTGATTGACTCTCTCGGATCGACTGCGGCCGGACATAATCTGAAACAGAGTATAGATCTACGAAGGAAGCAATGGTTGAGGCTACCAGCCATCCAGTCAGCCCTTAAAACGACAGTACAACGTGAAAAAAAAATATATAGACATAGATATAGATAAATATAAAGACATCATTATAGAAGAGAATGATTGGCTTTATGCTATGAGAGGTGGATCAAAACAAAAAGTGCGGCGTGAGATGGAAGAGTTGGGTATTCAGCACAGTCGTGCAGAGTCGTACTTATTTTCTGAGAAAGTCTTTATACAATATAATCACTACCCTGCTTATTTCTGGCCACCAGTTCCTCACGCATGTTTTCAAGTCACTCGTGAATGTTTGATAAAAAAAGAAATTAAAGACGAAAGCTTGCCACAACCCCAACCTTCAAATAACATACAGAGTACTGACAACAGCGAGAAAATCTAGAAAACAATTAATGGAAATTCCTCTCGGAGGCAGAGTTTACAGATAATGCTGTCGTTGCAAACATTTTGAACTGTCGAGCCATTTTGTTTCGTACATAAAATCAGCAGAACCCATCCTTTGGGAATGATTATCTACGTTAATGCGAATAGCATCAAACGGTGCGGAGTTATGCGCGTTCGTCAGGTGACCGGCACACTCTAGATACGCCAGCCCACCCTTAAGGCGATTCTAAATTTGTTGACACTTTCACAGCCCTGCGCACGATCTCCGCAGCCCAGCACGTGCGTTTGTGTCACTTAGGAAGGCGAGCAAAAGCACGCGCCATACGCACAAACACTCCAAAATAGTACCGACCAGACTTTCTGGCGTCTCAGCTAGTCTCAACCAACGGTACTCTAAACGGTTGTTTATATCTTTACTCATAGGACGCGCCTTACAGCGCTGTCACAGCTACCGGTGCGCGCGCGTTCCCATGCACGAGGGCTCATTCCGCCTCGTGAGGGTGAGCACGGCCGCTACATCACCCTCTCCCGAGCGCGGGAGAGGGTGAGCTAGGGGCAGTGCTAAGCCTCACGAGAGCGGAATGAGCCCTCGTGCATGGAACACGCGCGATGGTAAAGATATAAACAGGTGTTTAGAGTGCCTTGAATGACTGCCTTCATAGCTCTGTGGTTAGCGCGTCTGCCTGCTGATCAAAGGGTCAACGGTTCGAATCCCGCCGGCGCCGGTCTTTTTTATTTATTTATCGACCCGCGGCGTAAGAGGTTAGATAGCCAGATAGATATATAGATAGATAGATAGATAGATACATAGACGAAAAGTGCATGAAGTATCCAAAGAATGCTATTCGCATTAAAAATGTAAATGTCCGATGATTCTTATAGCATAATGATTGTTTGTTCGGGCACATGGACTCGTGGAAGCACTCTTACATCTTTTGAAATGTGTACCACTATCAGCACGCGCTTACGAGGCGCACAAGCGTATTAAAATGTCGCCACGCCGATGCAGTGTTTAACGGAGACGTGAGCAGAGACAGTTACCGTTCAATAACGGGCTTGAAGCAGACCGATTTCAGACATTAAATTATTATATGACTCTGCGACAGCACAATAAAAGTACTTTTATATTTTGTTCTTGTTAGTTTTAATTCATTACTTTAGTTATAAGCTTTTTTTTATACTTCATTTTGCTGTCATCCACGGCGCTAGAGTGTTCGCTGACTTGACGTGTAAGTAATTTGTTTTCTTTTGGAGAGTGGTGGTCTTGCGCAGCCGACATTGGTAAGAAAAGGTCTTTGCACGCCATGTTGGCCTATAGCGTTATACGTTGACCCTATCAAACAATGAGCCAGTTCTTGGGACCTTTCAAGTTCAGATAAGAATTTGTTTCGGCGTCTTTAACTTGCCCGTGTGACTTATGTCCAGCAGAAAAGCAAGGCTCAGGGCAGGCGAGCAAAGCTCAAATTTAAGATAAAAAAAGCATGCGCCATTTTACTTTGTCAAGGTTGATGACCAGCGAAGCGGTTTAGCGCACGACACAGGCGTGCCGCAGAATTTTGAGCAAATTTAAGGTAGGAACTATTGCCGCCCCGAGAAGCCGGAGGAAACTAGACACGAACGACGGGACAGCCACCCCGGGAGAGTGGAACGAAAGGAAACTAGGCACGCAAGCGGGCTTACTTAGAACGACGACAAAGAGAGGGCGGTGCGAGCGTAGACATGGCCGATGCTGGTCGCACAGCGGCAAATCTTTGAGAAATTTTAAATCTTTATTATCTACCTGAGAGTCTACTGATCTTGAAAATGGTGCGTACTGGTAACTAATCTACTTAAAATGCATATCCAAGTAATGAGACGTATACGCTTTTGCATAGAATGAAGCGATTTTACATCAAATTCGGGAACTGAGTTTTTGTTGACGCACACGAAAAATCCACGAAACCCTAGCCGTAAATAGCTTCTCTGTAAAATGTTCGATGGTGTCGTTTTTTTGGTGCCTAAAACAATCCTTTCGTTGTTAGTTTCATCGCTGCATCAACAACGCCATATAAACATAATTTCCAAGTCGTCTAACCGTGAACGTAATTGCCCTACCCAACGTTTCATAGGCGTTCCAACGACGAAAGTTACTACCACTCAGCGAAATGATCACATCGCTGGGATGCTGTTTCTTCTGACAAGCACTCCTTCAGTATTTTTTTTACTTAATTTGTTTACATCTACTACTTGTATAAGGCACTGGAGTCTTCGCCCACAAAGAGTAGCAATTATCGACCCAAGTTGTCGGAGTACTCGAATGAACAAATCAAACCTAAGTGCGAAGTTTTGGGGACGGAAGCTCGCATGAGTCACGCCATGTCGGGAGAGAGAGGGAGAGAGGGGGGGGATGGAAACCGCGAGAAGACCCGTTGTCGAAACCCGGAGCTGACAGTGTAGAAGCGCTCTCCGCCGTCCCAATTCCGCTCTGCGTCACCATCGATCGTCAGCGGGAGGCTCCGACTACGCACTTGAGTTCCCTGCTCAAGGCCGACACTGAGACGCCGCAGTTCCGATGACGTTGATGCCATACGTTTTCCTGGGCGTGTGCGTCTGTAAAATATCCAGCGGATATTTGCTATATACAGAACCTTTTGCAAACACAACTGAATGTTCTCTGTCAAAATTGGGGATAGGAACCTGCGATTACATTGACGAATACCGCGTAATCATCTTTGTCTTCTTTGGCTACGGGCAATACAACTTTCGTAACAATAACTGTAAAAAAAATAGAAAAAATGATGCTAAAATTATTTTGTATGGATGTCAATTAAAGATTCACAACTTTCTTAATCTTAGGAATAAATTTGCGAAACGCAGAAGGTGCAGTGAGAAGTGGTGTGTATTCATCTCCTCACTTTAATAATCTCCTTGTATTGATAATATCCTTGCATTAATAATCCCCTTAATTTATTAATCTCCTTACACAAATACTAATGATTAAAATGATAACTAATTTATTAATTTGACTAAATTTGGCGGACGATGTCTGTCCCATCCAATTTAGCTGCACTGTGACGGTCTTTTGTGGCGCTTTTTCATAACGTTGCAATACGAATCCCGCAGAAAAGCTCACAGCAAAACCGGCGGATGGGGAGAAAAGTTCACCGGCCCTTAGCGGATGCGGAAAAAAGCTCACCGATTTTTTTCTTTTTTTTTTATATGAAGGCTGTCGGATCATGTTAAAATACATCAATTTATTATCATTAAAATTGGTCAGTATTGTAAAAAAGAAGATGTCCTTTTTTGTAATATTTGTGAAGCTTATTGGGTGTATTGCTCTTAAATAAATCATTGCGGGCGAGTGTTTTCTGTGGTTTACTCTCAACGCAACAAAAGCCTAACTGAAAGCTTTATGAACTTGAAAAAGAGGAAAAAGTTTGAAAACTTAATAATGTCTGGCTAAATCCTAAAATGCAAACCTGTAAGCGAAAATCCGAAAGTCTATGCGCAACAACGCGGTACCTGAATTCCTCTTTGAAGCCTTTGTTAACCTTTGAAAGTAGAATAGAATGGTCAGTTGGATGGGAACAGGCACACTCGTCACGGCCAAGTCGTCATAGGGAAACTGGTCATAGGTGAACTGGTCAAAGAGGGCATCTCGTTTTAGGTGAACCAGCAGTAGGAAAAGTGGTCGCAGTGACCGTCTCGTTCTTGGAAAGTTCGTCACAGGATTGTTTTTAGAGGGGGGGGGGGGGCTTTAACCTGAAAAGTTTTCGCATCGTACTTGTCGCAGTTTCAAACCTGGCCTCTTCTTTTGTTTGTTTGCAGGGTGCGGTTGTGATCGGCTTTTCGGTGTTTACTTTCGACGTCTCTTTGCAATTCGACCCTTTTTGGAAGCTTTGCTAGGTCGGACCTTACTGCGCAATGACAGAAGAGGAATCACTCTGTGGTATGCAGACCTCCGCACCAGGATGCTAGGAAGCGTAGCAGTTAGGTTCGTCTTTGGGGGCTTCTTCTCTGTTCTCTCTCTTTACTCCAAAGGGGCTTTTCCTTTGAACCGGCTGCGAAGACGTGTATTGATATATTATGGGGGCAAAACGTTCGGACCTTCAGATAGCACGACCGCGTTTCTTAAGATGGAGCTAACTAAAACCCAGCGTGGCGCTCCCATGCTTTTGTGCGAAGGGTATTCTAATACGCGTAGCCGAGAAGACCCCGACGCTGTGTTCTGGGTCTGTAGATATAGAAAGCGTTGCAAGGCCAAGATCACCACCCTCGAATGCCCTATGACGAGTTGGCTTGTGACGAGTTCTCCTTGACCCAATATTTTCATGTGTCAGAGTTGTTTTTATAAAAATTGGGTTGTGTGTATGTTTATACAGCCTAGAACTTGGTCTGCCTCCAAGGGCGACGAGTCTCCCAGCTGTAGATGAGCAATTTAGCCAGTGCAGTACAAACCGCTAGCCTGGGGTCTTTAACGTGCACCACGCAGTAGTGATACACGACCGCACGCCGGTACGATGCTCATCCAGATCGAAACGGGCAGGGGCGGGAATTGAACCCAGTATCCTGGGTTCTGCAGCGCGAGCTTTCGCTCCACGTGCTCCGAGCTGGTGTGCGCTAGACCACTCGGCCACCGATTTTTTTTTTCTTTATTGCAAGATTTTGACAGTGAACAAAGATTTACAATTCACGATACATTTCACTTGAACATGTACAATAATATATTGACAACGTTAGTGAAGGCGACGATAAAACGTCGCCTGTAAGGTTTGGAGAGGCGGTGAGAATCGTTAAAATTCTCTGATCAACGACAGCTTCAAAAAGGCAGGCAACCACTCCAGTTCCGGACATACTTTCTCGTACACAGCTGCTATCAAGTTTACATTTTCAATGAAATAATACCGTACGGGACGGGCATCCAGATCCGCATGACGAACTGCCATCCTACATCTCCAAATAGCATGCAGGCCCAGTAGAAATACGAGGTCATATGGGAAGGGCGTCCCTTCCACAGACAAGAAACGTATTCCACGAGCCGTGAGCGGTAGGTCTTTTTTGAGAGTGCGTTGGAGCACGTCCCAGAACAGGATAGCATCCCAGCAGTCCAGGAACACGTGCTCCACGGTTTCCGGTTTCTTGCACAAAAAACAGTCCTCGCCCCATGGTACAAACATGCCCTTTTTTGCCAACCATGTCTTTACTGGCAGCGTGTTGGTACCCCCTTGTTTTTATAGTCTGTCATGGGCTAATGAGTTTGCTTCCCTTGATAGCACGAGCGCGAACGCCCAACCAAAGAACGGCTTTCGCCGTGCTTTGGTTGCGCGTTCTTCACTTGTCGCCGACAATACACCATTCTAAAGTACGGCCCAGCGTGCGATATATACAAATCAGCGCGTGCGTGTTCGTCGTTCGGAAAGCGAGCAAAGCACGCGCCATGCGCACGAACTTTCAAGCTGCCAGCTTAATTATTATTTGTCATCAGTTATGGAAGCCAAATTGCAAACGCAAGATCGGCGAAAAAGGTCAATTGTGACGAAGTGGACAAGTGCCCAGTTGGCCTCTGTTACGACTTCCCCGTGTACGAGATGTCCTATGACGACTTGCCCTATTTGACGAGTTTACCTATGACGAGTTGGCTGCGACGAGTTGGCTTGTGACGAGTTCTCCTAGACTCCAGTAGGATATCGAGGTTTCTTTCTTCCACGGACGTGCACATTTTCTAGCCGTTTGTGTTGGTGTTTCCACACGTTGCATTTGTGTGATAGTGGCCTTCTACGGCGAACCATTTATGACCTTCGGAGGTGCACACTGTCACCGTTGTTACTCGTGACCTCTAAGAAAACTAGTCTTCTGTAAGGTAGCGAATTGGGCGAGTTGGTAAACGTTATGCATGATAAAAACAGCTCGAACGACAAAGGCGGAGTGGAGACAACGAACACGACAAGACGAAACTGTTCCCGCAACTAAAACTTTATTCGTGAAAAAAAACAACAACAACAACAACAAAGAATACCATTTACACCAAAAAACACCATTTACACCAAAACACACCTACTCATCTATCAGGCACCACACGATCTTCGGAGCTGAAACGGTTTACAGACCGTTATTCATATTAGCTTGCAAAAAACAAATCTTTTTATCTGACAGAGCTACCGACGGCGCACTGTCAAGCTGTCAATAAATTGTTGTCTTTCTTATGGGAGTCCCATGTTCTGATTTTACACTTGCGTCGTGATTAATAGACATAATGGGTGATTACTAATTTTTGAGGAATTAGTTAATATGTCTAATAAACTTCAAGAATATTACAAAAGAGAGGACAATTATTATTTAATGAAGTGACGAATTCTAATCGTGTTAAATTGCCACATGTAATGCACAATTCGCTAAGCTAAGAACAAAATATTCGGTGTATTTTTTTCCGGTTTTCGCTCAAGGGCCGGTGAGCTTTTTTCCTCATCTGCGGTTTTGCTGTGAACTTTTTTCCGCTGCCCAATGAAAACCAGCCGTATAAAACATTCGGCGTAAAAAATAAAAATAAACGCGTAAAACAAGCAAGAGTACGCCGAAACAGGAATAAAAATAAACGAAAGTGCATTGAGCGAATGACAATACAGGCGAGCGGGTAAAGTTGTCAGGCCAACGTAAAATGAGGGCGCTGGAGAGCGGCTCGTGAGCCAACATCAACTAGTAAATGTCGAAAAGACGGAAGCTCCAATATTTCGTTTTCAACGTTCTACTTGCCATTTGGACGCCTTGTCAGTCAGACCGTTCTAATTTCTTTCACGTTTCTTGAACAAAACAATATCGGTGCCTAATTTTTGCGTTGTAACCCTATCCACGACTGTCGTAGGAAGATAGATAACAATTTACATAACTAACTGGACAATTCGAACGAGGAGAGTCTGCCACTTCCATCCATCCGCTCGGCGCAAAAAGCGACGGTCCCCCGACTGCAAAAGACGCGAGAAAACTTGGCAAAGCGATCGGTGTCACAAGAGCCTCCGCGGGTCAGCGGCGTCAGTGCGTCGGACCGCAAACGACGCCGACGTCGCCACCCCCATGCATCGATCCCCCATCGCGGCGCCGCCCGCCGCCAGTGCACTTGGCTGTGTGCTGATGGGACATCCTCCTACACTCCTTTCTATCCCAAGCTGACAGTGCGGTGAAAGCTACGCGCTGCTAGGACAAGTCGTGCGTCTATCTTTCATCACGTGATCACGCCGTTCATACCGACAGGGGCATAGAGCAGGGAGAAGATTGATTTGTCCGGCGGGCGCTTAGCTCCCACCGCACTGTCAGCTGGGGGAAGAACGGAACGCGGTGCTCAGGCCTCAGGGGCTCAGGGCAGTCGGCGGTGAAGGGGACAACCTTTTGAGACCACGAAAGGAGATCCCAGACGAAGAGAGAAATGGCGATAGAGGAAGGACGAAAACGAAACAAAAAGAAACTTCCGGTTCCGCTTTCTTCTGCTGGCGTCGTTGTCTACGGAACGCGACGAAGTATGGCGTCTGTCGCAGTCGTGCAGAACTATGCCGAGAACACCGAGCGTTGATCTTCTGCTAGCCCGACCTGAATGTTCCTTTGTGTTGGTAGTAGTAGCCTCTTGCGTTTTCTTTTTTGGTTTGTTTTTGTTTTTCACTTCAATTTGTATCGGGAGTTCTGTGAGATCACTGAACTAGACACTGTAATCAAAGTATTGTTAAGACAAAAGGAGAAGCTGGAGTCCGACCAATGCCCGTAAATCTCGTGCAACGCTAGAGCTCGAGCTGTGCTCGGCCGGTGCTCGAACCGTCATATTGGCGACACTAGGGTGCCTTCATGTGCGCTTTGCTTAGGGTGGAGTCATCCGGCCATTTTGTCCCACACTTTTGTTTTCCTTTTTTGTTCAGAAGCGCGTGAAAGAGCGTGTCCCTGCACGCGTCTGTGACGCTGACTGTGCTATGGCGACATTTTGTTTTCGTCGATTTCTTTGTATTTTCCCCGTGAGCGCGTGCTGTCGGCATGGGGTACTACAAAGGGTGGCATCACCCTAAACAGAAGGACATTGAGGCACCCTAGGCGACACCACTGTAATCGCTTCTCGCTCATTGTATAAACCCCATCTAATCATCAACGGTCTTCCAGTATAAAGGGCGTTTTGTTCACCTTGTTTTCCTCAGTGCTCGTTTACCCAAGACAGGCGTCCGCAACCCGCAAACCGCGACGCAGTTTCATGTAGCTCCCGGCACGACACCAACAAATCCTAGTCTAAACGCATTTAAACTATTATTAGGGACCTTTAGCAACCGTTGCCGTGCTCCGCGTAGCAGCACTACCGGAGCCTTTGAAGCATGCTTTTAAGCGCGCGCCGGGGTGGTACTTGACCGCAGGGCGCGCGCTTAAAAGCATGCTTCAAAGGCTCCGGTAGTGCGGTACGGAGAACACGGGAACGGTTTGCCGGTGTAACAAAAATTCAGCCTAATGTTTTAGATGTCAAAGGAGGAGAAGGGATGCTGAAAGGGTCTTTCGTCGACGCCACAGTGGTAAGGTGCTTAGATTGAGAATGAAGGATGTAAAGTAGCTTGAGGGATTCGTGATCACATCGAGTGCCGACCCTGTCTTAAAAATGACACATTGAAACTTCGGTAACCGTATTAAATAAAAACAACATTCTCTCTAAAGATGCAGCCAGGCAAATTGGTGTTTTCGCGGGTTAATGAATCCGAATAATTTAAAGGCTTTGGCACTACTAACGAATTAGTTAAGGAAGATGAATATTAAGCTATAGGGAACGCCGCAGCGGAAGCATAGCTCACAAAACTCTCGCATGAGGAAACAATTGAGTGTACTTAAACAAAACAGAAAGAAAGAGAAAGGAAGAGGAAGATAAAGCAAAGAATAACCAAATACCTAACGCATGAAAACAAGGCAAAAATTCACTTTATCTAATTTACGAACCATGCGAAACAGGGCAACCCTTCATAAACGTTCTCTCTGTTTACGCGTTTAAGGGATAGCCGAACGCCGGGAACACTCCATACTCTGTGTACAATACACGGCTGACTCTTTACTCGGCACAATCGAGGAAGAAACCTATTCCCATTGATGCGCGCTCTGCGATTCTCTCAAGCGTTTGAAATTCCAAAGATTTGCCATACCTTCAACATAGCACACTCAATTAGAAACCTAGACCGTCCCTACAAAAAAAAAAGAAAAAAAAGAAAGTAAACCGGGACATAACAAGAAGAGACCGATAATCAAATAATGTAATGAAAGAGAAAGAGAGAATCCAAAATCGTCTTGGGCAAAGAAGCGCGCCGACTTCATTAATTTGCCAGGCGGTGCGGTGTAAAATATTAGCGGCTGCTTCGTTATTGATAGAGTCGAGCCGCTTGCAGAGCGATCTAGCTGCCGCATAAAAGGGGAAAAAAAAGGCCTTCGAGGTACACGTATGCATTACGCACGATGTCTTCGGAACAAATCGATGTAGAGGCAGCACTTCCGAGATCCCTATCCGTTTGAGATCGTGGAAGTTAATTCGTTCCGAACTGTGCCACCTGCCTCTCTTTGAAAATAGGTTCTGCGTCATAGAAAATCCAGGTGTTTCTACCCAGCTCGGTACGGCAGCAGGCTAACATAGAAACTCAGAATGTTGCTTCATCAAAGCAAGATTTTCGTGCAAATATGGGTCGTTGGCATGACATTGAGGGGGACCGGTGGCGGAGGGGCTAGCTAGAGCACACATCAGCTCGGAGTACGTGGAGTGAGAGCTCGAGCTGCAGAACCCAAGGATCCTGGATTAAATCCTTACTGGGGCTCTAAACTCGTCAAACACAAAGTTGGGTCAGAAGTTCACGGAGCGCGTCGATTGCACTATCACGACGATAACTTCGCGATGGAGAAAACACGAAAATTGCTGACCATGCATATCGTTACTTCATAAAAGGATCTGTCGGCCGCCAAGCGCGAGTCGCTCGTTTGGGCAGCGCGTGGAGTTCCGAGCATGCCACGTATTGGCGGCGAGATGTTTCGGTGGCGCCCTCCAAGGGTTCCCTCTTCTGACGTAATTAACTTGCGAACTACAAGTTCGATGGGTTCGATGCCTACACCGTCAAAATTGAAGTTACCAGGCTACTTTTATTTCAGTCGATGAGAAAACCTTTGCTGATGTCATAGTCAGCATTCGGCCAATCGTGGCCGGTCGACCGCTGCTACGCTTTTGATCACTCACGTTGTCAATATTCCCCGCACTGACACCAGTCGCGACGTCCTCTTCTTAGCTTTTTGAAAATAGCAAGAGTGCGCGTGCATAGCTTCAATAGTCGCCGAGGACACGCAAGGGCGGATATTCCGAAAACTCATTTTATGACGTAACGCTCGAAAAAAAGGGGCTTCAGCAGTACTTTGACAATATATTCTGCAACCTCCGTGCACCAAATTGAAAAAAAAAAAACATTGTTATTCATGATCCTGGAGGCCAAATGAAAACGATATGAGTGTTCTTACTCAAAAACAGAACCGCTTCAGCTTCGCTTTAAGACCGCAGGCTAGCGGTTGTACTGCACTGGCTAAATTTCTCATCAACAAATGAGACACCACACGCCCATTGAGGCTTGCGGCTTTATAAACGTACACGCAATGATACGAACCAAGTATGCTACAGAGAAGACATATATGGTGCCATCGACGTCAGAAATGATATCGAGCTGACCAAAAACGTGCGTGTGCGATGTTGAATGTCCTACCGCCTTGTTTATTCAGGGGGAAGGCAAACTTGCGCCAGATGTCACATCATAGGAAGCTGAGTGCTTGCTACCCATCGACTGATTACGTCAGCGTAACGTCATGAGAAGCTGTGCGCTTGTGACACATCTACTGATGACGTCGGTGGAACGTCATGGGAAGGCGTGTGCTTTTGACGGCAGCACTGCGGTGGCGATCAGCAGTCAGAGCGCATTGTGGAAGCCCTAATATGAGCATATATAGTAGCTGCGTTCGATTTACCTGCGTCTCTTACACCGGTGCAGAAAAGTGTAGGGCAGTCTACTTCCGGTATGCGTATAGAGATACGACCGGAAGTAGACCGCCCTACACTTTTCTGCACCGGTGCGGGAGGTGCGAGAAAATCGAACGCAGCTAGTGTGTGCGAACCGGTGACTAAAGAAGATGAAAGATGTGAACCGTTTATTTGCAGCTCTTGAGTACGGTTCGGAGTCAGGGGCGTAAACAGCAGAACGGAGGGGAGACTTACGGTTACAGAACTTCAACCCTCCTCCACCCTCTCAAGCGTTGTCGTCGCTGCATTTTGCCAACGTGCCATGCCTGGTAGGCAATAAGGTCACAGACTCTGGTCGGCGATACAACAACAGCGTTAATGCTTTTCTAATTTTTTAGAGACAATTTCGAGACGAAAGCTTCACTGTTTGTTTTTAGAAATTTGGTGAGATAATTGAAAAGTATACGAACGTGCTTACTGTGTCAAAACCGCGACGCGTTTTTTTTGTGTTTTGGTGAGTAGCTGTATAAGCTGTAAACCTTGCCTAAATCGCCCGTGTTTGTCTTCTATCTTGTGTACGTCTTTTTAACTATGGTTCAATACAGTCAACACCAACTAGCCCAACCACAAGTTCTTTTACTTGCCTAAATCACTCGAATTCGGGAATAAGCATCATCATTTCGACTTCGTACAGTCCATTGTAAATATTTTACCAATTCAAGATCAAGAATAAGCTGAAACGAGTTGCGGGCTCCTTTTAAATGTATGCTTGAATCTGATGCCTAAACCCGAGTCCGTTGTTTTCGTTAGAGCCCAGTAGAGGCTCTGTGTGGGCGGACAGGCTTCGCGTGATTACAGGGACAGTCTGGCGGGCATGTGTGAAGGCGCGCTCTATTTTCCCTCTTGCGTGGGCGACGGAAGAAGCTTCCGTAATGCATTCGTCTCCGAAAACAAAAACGGGGATAATCTGGCGCTTCGCGTGGGGAGCACAAATTGGGTGTTGCGGAATATAAATTGAAATTAGCCGCAGCGGCCTGTCGTAGGTGGTGATGTAGGGCACGTGATTATAATGTGCACTGTGCACTGAGTCTTCGTGAAGGACCGTTTCGTCGGCTTATCTGCATGCCAGAATTTAAAATGAGCGTTGTGTTTTCAGCGTTCGTAGGTGGCACTTTGGGATGTTTGCAGGATTTATCCGCAAAGCAAAGTTAAGGTATAGTATGTGTATATATGTTTAAAAATATTGGGGAGGGGGCGGATGAAAAATTTTGCGTAAAGGAAACGAGTGTACGGCTACAGTTATTTTGTGTAAAACGTTTCGCGTGTTCCTTACTAACATAAAAACAAATTTTTCAAGAAACAGGAAGGCTCCACTTACATAAAATTAACAGTTCAGTGGTAGCTTTAGACATATTATTACAAAAAGGGGTTGTAAACTTAGTTACCACTTCAAAATCAAGTCAGATTCGATTCAAAAATGAAACTATATTCAAAGTACTTAAACATGCGCAGAGAGACAGTAGTGAAGTTGAGGAAAGCAAGAAAAGCATGAATCCTGTCAGTGCTTATGCTTAAAATATTCTCGGGTACATGGTTGGTCAGTACCTGCTAGCCATGCACGGCAGCAGGGTTGTGCGTGTGACTATACAAGCACTGCGCTGAAAGCCTTTTAATTTGTTAAGTTAAGCTTAAAATCTCTGAGTTGCCTCAAGACCCACCGAAAACTCTTGGACAGTTTCGATATAGGGAGGAACATCACTTTAAATAATATCAATAAAATGCAACTGGGCAAACCAGACAACAAAGTGGCGCTTCTATCGACTCTCTTTTCTCACTTCCTTGCTCATCCCCTTTTTTTCTACTGCATAGTCGTTGAGTCACTAGAAAGAAGGCAACTGAAAAGAAAAAGAAATAAAAAACGGTGGACAAGAGCTACCCAAAACTCCGACCTCTCAACCTTAAACGGTGCCTTGTTCTTTCAGGCGTAGTTCCGGTGGAAAGTGGTGGGTTTTGGAGAGTGCCTAAAAAACAAAGCGAAGTAGAGCAGAGGAGAGTGTCAGTTTCTCTTTCCTCTTTGCTTTGATTTATTTTACCACGAGCCTAGCCTGCGGAGGTTCGCAGTGACCGCCCCCCCCCCCCTAAAAAAGAAACAGGAAAAAAAAAAAACCGGAGCACCCACTTTGCATTTCCAATGGTCACTCCGGATCATGCGCTCCCAAGTGCTTCCGTCCAAAGCGGCTTGCAAGGCTGGCATGGAAGAGCCCATTTTCCACCCTCTCTTGTTTAGGCATGCGCCAAACTGAGTCCACTCAGCCGCATCGCTTAGTCTACTTTCCGCATTCGCGCATTTGTGTGCGGTGTTGTTTTGTTTCGGATAGTAAAGTGGGGAGTGGGGTCTGATTTCACGACCGCGCGCATGCGGCATCCTTTCCAACCCTTCGCGCGAGTAATGCGCATGCTTGAACTTTGCGGCAGTCCCCGAAAATAGGCGTTCCAGAGAGGGAGAGAAAACGAACCCCACGACCTGGAGTCCAAAATAAGTCGAAACAAAGGAATCCAAATGATGATCACCGACGGGAAAAGTCCAGGGGACTAGAAAGAATCGTACATTCCGTTCCCTCCTAAGCTGACAACGCGGTGGGAGCTACACTCTCGCCTAACCAATCAACCGCCTCCCTTTTATGGCCTGACCACGCTCTCTGCGTGTGGGCGGGAGCGTGATCACGTGTCTAGAGTTGGACGTATGGCTGGTTCAGCAGGCACGTAGCTTCCACTGCACTGTCAACTTAGAGGTGGATAAAGAGGGAGGGAGAAAAAGAAGAGAGGGAGAGGAGGAAACGCTCTCGATCCTCGACCGAGACGCTCGGTTTGAGGTTTCCCCACAATTTATTTAATGTCAGCCTCCACGCCGGTGAAGCAGCGAAAGAAAGCCCGAACCTTTATTCTGCACCAGAGGGGGCAGGTGACTCGGGCGCTGCTGGTAAAGTACCCTCTTTAGGGGTCGCTTTTCGGTTCCCCGAAGTTGGAGCCGGGCGCCATTTTGCCCAAGCCTTATTTACTTTCTTCTTTTTTTCCTTCGAGAACAGATTTTCCGATAGAGCGCCCCCTTGTTTACGAGCTGATATTTATTTTCGAACTTTGGCACCGCTGAATCAACGCACGAGGGGACTCAACGGTTGCGTGAGTTGAAACTGGCTTTGTATGCGTTACAAAGCCACCCTTTGTGTTATTTTGCCGTGCTTAGCTTGTTTGTATTTATATTTTTACTGACGGAGATTGCAGTAAACGATCAGGCTCGGCAGCGGCGACGAAGGGTATTACGATTCCGGGGCAGTTTCGGGGTGTTGGTTTACGATGTCGACGTCCGTGCTATGCCTTAGCTCGGAATGGCATTGCTGGCGCCGCCACCGTAGAAACGAATGGCCTGCTTTGATCGCCCTTGTTGCTCGACTGTTATTTTTTTCCGTCGCCCATTTGGGAAAACATCCCCGAATGAAACACGTGACGGCAGTTCACCCTTTGTGTTATCGATACTTGGGTAGCTCTGATTCAGGGTATAACTATCCCTTATCTAATGATGCCCTGAGGAACTTTCAACTTGGAGGATTTTCGCCGTGACATAATCAAGATAGGAGTGCAACCTCGAAGTTTGCTGCTGTAAGTTTAGGTTTGAAGCGTTTCAAAGCGGTGGTGGTCGTGCTGTGGTGAAAAGGCAACGATATTGTGGCAATAACCAGAAAGGTTATAAGAAAACTGCTTCCATTTTCTTTGAGCTTTTCAATAACCGCTTCACGTTCAACTTATTTCCTGTTTGTTTACCGCACACGTGTCTGTGTACTCTTCGTAAACAAATGATTCTGCCTCATAATTTTCATTCGCATCAGAATTTTACTGGTAATGAGCAACTCGTTGCCATTAAAGACTTTTATTCTTTATGCCTTAACTCATAAATATTCCTCCATCCTTGATCGATTTGTAATGCGTACGAAACACAGGCACACTGACGCTTTCTACCCTCTTTTATACACCTCAATTTGGTGTACCAAAGCCTGTACTTCCTGGCAAGCTTAACGCTACCGCATCGTTATTAAACATTCCCCGCCGCCCATCTATCGACCAATGCGAAGCGACGTATGTCTGTTTTTGTTGTTGTTGTGGCATATTCCTGATACAATGTTCGCCACAATGGACATAGTGTCTGTAACATGGGAATTGAGAAGGTTGGCTTTAAAGGCGACTCTTCGTTGCACCCTGCTGCACTACGTAATTAGCCTCGACACAAGGATACGTTCTGTGTTTGTATGCAGTTGGAGTTAACTTGGCGCTAACTTACGCCAATAGTCGTAATCTGGAAACTTAATATTATAAACTTACTACTTTTAGAGCGAGGTAATACCAAACAAATTCAAAAGCGTAAGCATCAGGGACAACTAGTACGGTAGGAGGCCATTTTTCTAGGGCTTTAATTTATTTTTGGGTGGTATTTCAGGAATATCCTTCCATTGTAATCATGAATAAAGTTATTCAGATCACTATTTTAGTCTACACCTCAGCTCGTTGAAGGGCGCGTATTTTGTGGGTATTGATTGCCCCAGCGTTTTAGAGGTATGCTTGAATAAGCATGGTGATAGCTAAATTCGAAGCAAGTTCGAAGAGGAAGCTAAGCAACTATGATGGATTATTTTTCAGAATTACTTGCGGCTTGGCATTTTTTTTTTCCAAAATCGTTTTTTTTTTTGGATTTTGTCGTCGCCGGTTTGTTAGTGCCCGGAACTTCTTGAAAGCATGATGAAAACGTGCTACGAGATTTAGAAAAAAAAGCAGAAGCTTAAAAAGGAGAGCGATCTAGACGGTATAATACTTGTACAAACATATTGGTTAACAGTTTTCCATGCAGTGCCTTGAGCACAGCGGCCTACTACATCGTCTTGCTGTTGTTTTAGGGATGCACGGCCGACGAATACGAACTGACGACTCTCCTCCTCACTTAATTGTGTGGGTCTTTTCATTTACGGCACGAATTCAGTATAGAACATCCGCGACTGCAACGCCATGAGATAAACATTTATTTTTTAAATTGATATATTATAATACTTGATCACTTAAACTAGTTGGAATCACGGGTATCCTAAGAATTAGGTTCATCTACAGTCACTGCGATCATATGTTGTATACTAAAGACTTTCTAGATAACAGGGCCGTAGTATTGGTTTTCCTACGTCTCCTCCTGGAAGCCAGAGTGGGGTACAGATTGGGATTCATCATCATCATCACCACCATCATCATCATCATCATAACCATGTCTGGGATGTTCGCTGCAGACATGATGACAGAATCATTTGCGGACATTGCCCAAACATCTTCGAAGTATGTCTGCCTCTTACATATGTGTGTTTGGAACAAGAATGGGCAAAATACTTCAAGAAATTTAACGAAATATAAATACGTAATACTTTGACAAATACGTATTGAATTACTAATCCAATTACAATTTTTAGAAAAAGTATTCAAATGCAAGATACAAATACAACGAGACTATACTTGGCCATCTTCAAATACTTTTCTAAATATTATTTTGTTCCCACAGTTTGACACCTTAGACTTAGATCTGAGCCTGGGTAAAAACTAAATAAAAACCGTGCTCAAATAAAGGGTGTGTACACAAAAAATTATGCGTTTAAAAAAGTTGCTGCTCTAAAGATAAAATTTTTTCCTAAGATAGGCGGGTACAAGGTCAGGAAACATAATATGTTCAGAGCGAGCTAAATCTGGGACTCAGTTGAAGCAATAGTGAATTTCAAACAGCAAGTTTTTAAAGGGGTGATGCAACGATTTTTGTACTTCGCGCAAATGCCACTTAGAGGAATTCTTTGACGCTAATGACCCATAAAACATGCGTTCGGTTTTCACCACACACAATCGCAGTCGCCGAAAAACATTAAAGAAAAACGAGCAGTGTTCAGCCCTTCAACTCGCAGCCATAAAGCCATAACAAGCGGCCACGTGATTTGGAGTCGATTATAAAGCTTCCAATGTTGATCATAGCCACGCGCTGGGGTTGTCAAGGCACAGGACACGCGCTGACTTCTAGACATTGTTATGGTTCGGCTATTGTCATCATTGCAGCGATTGGACACGGGCCACTACCGGAACACTTGTCGAGCTATCGATTGTCACGAGCCCAAATCGAGTGCCTACGCAATGCTCTGGGCCCATTCTATGAGCCGCATTCAAATATCGTCACTGGGCGGCACTGCGACCGCCAAGCTACGTCATCAAGTTTTGCGAAGGAGAGACTGAATGAAAATGCTCGCTTTTGTCCTTGAAGTTACACCGCAACAAATGAGTTTCTTGGCCAGTCGCGTTGCGTGCGAGTATCCTTGAGTTCCACTAGTGCCAGTAGGCTTGTATAAAGTGAAAAACAACAACAACATTCCAATTGAATATCGTTGCACCGCCCCTTTAAAGAGAAGGTGAAACACTTCAGTTAAACGATTAAATAGAGGTTGAATCTAGCATTGTTTTATTCCGTGAATCTAAATATTACGTTCGTTTTTCCCGAAGATGTAACTAAACGCGAGAAAACACGAAAAACCTCCGACCAGTCGTGACGTCATAATTGGATCTTTAGGCCGAAAAGCGCGTTTCGCTCGAGGGCCGAGTGTTCACTTGCAAGCTTGCCAGATATATTCCCCCGCACTGGTGCCAGTCGTGACGTCCTTTTTTGCCCTTTTTAAAAATAGCAACAGTGCGCCGGCGTAGCTTTGACAGGCATTGAAGATGCGTAGGAACGGAGATTCCGAAAACTCCTTTTGTGACATCACGCTCCGGGAAAGAAGACCTTTAGGGGTACTTTGAAAATGATTTTCTGCAACCTCCATGCACCAAATTAAAAAAAATATATTATTTCGATATTTGAGATCTTGGAGGTTAAATGAACACGATTTAAGTGTGTTTCCTCAAATACAAAACCGTTTCAACTTCACTTGAATAGCGACGTCTAAAAAAAAAACAAAAGTAAATCAGCCAATCAAATTGTCAATACGTGTAGCCATCCCGTTCGTTTCTTGTTCTACTCTTCCTCTTTTCTCTTTTCTCTCTTGCATGTTTATTACGAGCATAGCGCATCAAGTTTCATGCTCTTTGCGTAGGGCTCCCTTCGCGAAGGGTGCATAATATCGGATTTATTGTGAGAGACCAGTGCACAAAATATACCATTTCCGAAATTCAGCCTGGCCACTTTGATTACTATCATCATCATTTGAAAAATGGCATATGTGCCGTGATAATGGCGGCCTTCTGTTTACTGATGAAGGAACATGCTGAAGGTAGTCCTAAGCTGAGGATTCGAGGCCTTTACATTCGAGACGTTAGCACGATGCGAAGCAGGAATTGAATGCAAGGGCTGCGTAAGCGTTCATTTCTATAGCTCGCGCCCAGTCAGTCTGTTAGAAGCACAAAATCGACTTCAAAGCCCTTTGATGTATAGAACTTTATCAAGACGTCTATCTGGGTTGGCGCTTCGTTGTGACTGGTTTCATCTTTTTCGCCAACGAGACTGAAAGAGGTGCTCGAGAAGGAACTGTACAGTGAAAAGCATGTTCTCGTTTCCCGTTGACTTCCGAAAGTGACAGTGCCCGAGAAACTACTGCAGGCTACAGGTTCATTGCCGCCATTAGTACGGCAAAAGATAAACTGCCGTTTCAGCCACCAGATGGCACTGAATTTCGGAAAAGGTCTATTGTATTTGATCAGTACACGAAACACGAGTGTTTTACATTTTCAATTTTCCGGGTTTAAATACAATCGACAAATGCATCGGTCAATGTGTAAATAAATATGAAATACAAAACACTCAAAGTACTTGAAATACAAATTTAAAATACTTGTATTAGAAGCACTGCCCATGCCTGGCTTAGAACATGTGTGCAGAGAGTTTTTGTAGGACCACCGTGAGAGGACCGTCGTTATACGAGGAAGAAGTGTACCTCAGACAGTGTCTGGAGGCTGCCTTTCGAATTCGGTGTTAGCGGTAGGATTGCGGCATAGGGTTCGGTTAGGAGTCGTGTTTTCGCTGAACGAACACGAGTCCCGGCCGGCCGAATGCTGGCAGAGCATTCGTATACAATCTGTCTCGCGCTAACCTTAAATGACGAAAAAAAAAAAACATTAAAAACAAAACCCAGCACCTTGGTTTGGTTATTTGGAAGGTTCTCACTGAGAATGGGCAAAAAGGCAGGACCACCAAGCTTGAGTTTAACGGTGAAACTATGGTTAGGTGTATTGGAATAGCAACCGAGAGCCGTCTGATATTTAAACAGAAAGAAAGCAAAATCTCGCGTGAGAAAGACGAGGAGAATAAGCATGAAGAGACGTTTGCGATTCCGTAGGGCACAGCATCTTTCTTATCTATACTTCGTTTCAGCTTAGGTCCAGACGCAGGCGATGCTACAAGCGCGAGCTCCGGGCTTTCAGCGACCCTGCCAAGCACGCGCGCTCGTGCAATGCAAGCACTGTTCAGGGCCACACGCTCGCGCTTGTAGCATCGGCTGCGTCTGGACCCAAGCTGAAACGAAGTATAATCAATAGACCGATCTCGCAGACAGTTTCATTAAGGCGCATTCACACCGGCGATGTAAGCAGTCACGCGATGCTAGTAGACCGCATCGCAAAAAAATTAGATGGTCACACTGGCGTGCGCGATGAGCGAGTCCAACACCTTCGTCGGCGAGTCGCTTCTCGAACACTCTCGCTCCGAACGTCGTTGATTGGTTCAGCCGCTCCGTGACTAGATCGCATCGCAAAACGTCGGGTCAGCAAGCGACTGCTCAAATCGCTCCGCTTTTTGCCCGCGATGGTCGCTTTTGCGATGAAGGTTATCGCGCGACTAGATCGCATCACCGGTGGGAACGCGCCTTCCGCTGCCGCCTTGCATCGTGGGATCTGTAGTCTTTCTGCACGCGCGACATCCCCGCTGAGGGTCTGCGCGAGAGGAGGACGAGGAGACACGAGCTGTCTCGTGAACTGGAGCCTTCCTCCTATGAACTACAATTAAGGCCCATTCACGGAGAAGAGTTTGCATACGTTTTCTTACGTTACGTTACAGATCACCGAAACATCCGTATCTCGAATGTCGCGTGCAAGGCTACTCCTTGAACTGGTTGTTGCCACACTTAATATGAAACACACATGTCCTGCGGTGCCGCTGGACGTAAGCAGACGTAAGTTGCCATAACATAGCGAAACGTAATCAAACGGTGCTGTGTGAACCGGCCTTTATGGCGGCGTCACGCATGCGTGGAACGCTCAGTGAGATCGGTCTATTACTTTTTACTGGCTCGCAACGATCTGTTCGACAAACCAGTAATTATCCGCGAGTGTACGACGGCCACGCCGCATCAATCATGGCAGACCTTCTTTACACCACGCAAGCTACAAAGTGTCCGACGTAAAAGAACTGAAGGCCTCCACAAGATTCCCTGGACCTTAAGTATATGTCTACGAAACAGGCGACGTGCGCCTTTTGTAAGCCTCCAATGGCGGCTACCAAGGAGCCTTCTAAATTAAGGCTAGGCGGTGGGTTCCGTCGAAGCCTGCGCGGCGGACGCAGTAACCCTACATCGAAACTCGAGTAAGCGCCAGTGGTGCCGTCATCAAAAGCAAGTCCCCTTTTGAGAGGCTAAGATGGATGGCTTGGGCCCGCGTCCAGAAGAGGCAGCGGAGAAGAAAGGCAAAATAATGGAGGGAGACAAAAGAGGCCGCGGCGCACGACGGCTGCGCAGTGGTGGACCCCGAAGGGTGGGTCCCGTCGTGAGCGGTGCGCGGATCTCGTGGTCGATTTCCCGGGAACGCTCTGTCATCTCGATCAACTGGTGCACCGCGGTAACGGTCACATTTACTGGTCGATGAGAGAGGCCTTTGTCCGCAGTCTTCGCGTCTTGAGCGTGTGGTCTCAATCTTCGCCAGGGGAGCCGGTGGCTAGGCCACTTCGTCGAAACAACTTGCTTGTCCCTTTAACAAAAAAGAAAAAAAAACGGACGTAGTTTTTTGTGGTTACACGTGAGGTTCCGCCAACAAAATACTACGTTCTGCTCAATGCCAAATCTGCCCATAGTCATCTCAATCGCCATCGTGGAGACAACTTGCTTGTTCCTGTGCCAAGAAACTGACCTATAGTTTTTAGAGCTACATGTGAGTTTCCGCCAACAAAATAGAACGTTCTGCTCAATGTCTAATGTATCCATAGCCATCTCAATCTTCGCCATCGTCGAGACAATTTGCTTGTCCCTGTGCCAAAAAAACTGACCTGTAGTCCTTTGGAGCTACACGTGAGGTTCCGCCAACAAAATGTAACGTTCAGCTCAATGCCTCATGTGTGTCATAGCCATCTCAATAGCCATCTCAATCTTCGCCATCGTCGAGACAACTTGCTTGTTCCTGTGCTAAGAAACTGACCTATAGTTTTTTAGAGCTACATGTGAGTTTCCGCCAACAAAATAGAACGTTCTGCTCAATGTCTGATGTATCCATAGCCATCTCAATCTTCGCCATCGTCGAGACAACTTGCTTGTCCCTGTGCCATAAGATTGACCTAAAGTCTCAGGATTAAAAGTGCTAAAAAACGAGGACCAGCAAAAGAAGACACACACACAGTAGAGCGCACTTGCAACTGAGGTTTAATCTGACTTACACCAAAGGAAACATATATGCCTTGTCAACAACCATCCACGTCACGTAAACACATTTATTACGTCGCAAGTGCGCTCTACTGTGTGTGTCTTCTTTTACTGGTCCTCGTTGTCAAGCGCTTTTAATCCTGAAATGTACCACCAACTAACCCAAGTTAATACCCTTTTGCAGACCTATAGTCTGTTGGAGCTACACGTGAGGTTCCGCCAACAAAATACAACGTTCCGCTCAGTGCTCAATGGTGTTCCCCAATACAGTATCCTCGGTCCTCTACTGTTTTTCATGTTACAGCGAAGCTGTTTGTGGCTAGGGTTTCCTGGATTTTTCGTGTGCGTCAACAAAAACTCAGGTCCCGACTTTGATGCAAAATCGCTTCATTTTATGCAAAAGCTTATATGTCTCATTACTTGGATATGCATTTTCAGTAGATTAGTTATCAATAGGCACCATTTTCAAGATTAGTAGACTCTCAGGTAGATAATAAAGGTTTCTCAAAGATTTGCCGCTGTGCCACCCATTTCTAACATGTCTACGCTCGCACCGCCCTCTCTCTGCCGTCGTTCCAAGCGCTTGCGTGCCTAGTTTCCTTTCCCTCCGCTCTCCCAGGGTGGTGGTCCCGTCGCGCGTGTCTAGCGGTCCCGTCGCGCGTGTCTAGTTTCCTCCGGCTCCTCGGGGCGGCGATAGTCGTCCACGCGAAATAAGGACCACCGATCAAGACAACAATAAATGTGTGTGAGTAGCTTTCGTCACGATGACCACCGATCAAGACAATAAATGTGTTCGCACCTTTGTTAAAAATTATGTTCACGTCTGTGTCGTGTGCTAAGAGCTCCGCTGGTCATCCACCTTCACAGAGTGGAATGGCTCATGATTTTTTCTCCTCGCTATCACTCAGCACCCATGACACGCCTTCAATTGACGTATAATGATTTAGAACAGATTTGTAGAAATGCTAGCCCAAATATGTTTAATGAAGATCGTAAATTTGAAAAAAAAAATAAAGTGTTGCTACCATTGTTTTGTCCTAAATTTGTTTCGTGTCCAAACAATTTGTCTACTACCTGACATTGATAAGTGCACCACTAAGAAGGCGTCGGGCTGTTTGTGGGTCACCCAAAATAAATAAATAAATAAATAGAAAGCCTAATGTGCGCGTACTCATCCCAATCTTTGCCAGTGGAGCGGTAAAGGCCTTGGTCGTCGAGACAACTCCCCTGTTCCTGTACCAATAAACCAGACATGTACGTAACGCGTTACAAGTAACGAGTTACTTGTACCTAGTTACTATTTTCGGTAACGAGTAACGTATTTAGTTACTTTTTTAGAAAAGGAACGAGTAACGGTATTTAGTTACTTTTTTGGGGTAACGTGTACATGTCTGCAATAAACAGACCTATAGTCTGCTTGAGCAGCACGTGAGGTTCCGCTAACAAAATACAAGGTTCCGCTCAGTGCCTAATGTGTTCATAGTCACTGACAGCTAATACATCATAGAAACGACCGTCTGCAGACACCATCAGAGGCGTATCTCTTGCTTGCACGACGGTCCTCTCACGTACAAAAATTGTCTGCGGACATGTTGGAAGCAAATATGCTTGAGGCTTCTTTGCAGGTAATTCTGTCGCGTCTACAGCTAACACCGTGTCCTTCGTGTGATCTACGAACAGTGTGACTGCTGCTTAAAAAACCGAAGGCTTAGTATGTTTGTGGATGTTGCTGCCTTATTCATTCTTCGAGCAGTGTTCGCTATTATAGTGCTGCAATCGCATTTAGTGAGGAGCGGTATTAAGATGCGCGGAGCTCGACACGCCCTGCGTTTCTTAATTCGGCAGTGACGGTGAATTAGACATTAGGACGAGCTTATCATCAGCGTGTACGTTCAAAATTTGGAGCTCGGACTCGTTGGCTGCAGCGATAGAAGTACTGCGCCATTTTGCGCCAAAACGTGCCGTCGACGAAAATCTGTTACATACTTACGCCAAAGCGTAATTTCTGCTAAGCTTTGCGTCACACCCGCGCCGAGGTGTGCTTGAACTAAGCAAAAACATTTTTTTAATTATCGGTAGATTTTTAATAATTGCAGAAGTATAGAAGAAAACAAAAACAGTATATACTTATGTATTTCACAGCGTCCCTGCCCACCGTATGTTTTTCTTTTTAAATTTTAGGTTAGAACACTGTCGAAGGCTCGAACGCATTTTAAGAGTGTATGCTTTTTTATGAGTGTACAGTCATGAACAGCTAAATAAAAGCGCAAATCTAGGGGCGTTCGCAGCTCTTGATTGGTTTAGCCAACGAAAGCGTGCATACGGATAGATGACGAATTCCATGTTGTCAGGCTTTTGACGCAGCTCGATTGGTCCCATTAACTCGCAGCGTCACCTGCGCTTTGGACACCTGCGCGATTGGACTTAAGATGAAACACAGTGTAGGGATTGCTCCTGAACCAAGCTGGCCCGTTATCGTCTGAATTTCCAGGCGATGTCGGCGGTGTCAGGAGCTAAACGTCGCGAGAAAGATTCGTAAAACAGTGAGATATGGCGGCCACCGTAATAAGACAGACCCAGGGTCTATTGTTCATGATGGTAATACTCTATCATCGTGTTCTTATCACACGTCTCCATGGGGTGGCTACGGCGTACCGTGGTACACGCGCCGCTCGCGTCAACAGTCACGGCCTAACTCCATCGCTCGCGCGTCGAGCTTCACCGCTTTGCACTGGAGTGCTACGGAAAGCGGCTGACACGGGGGAGCGCGTAAGTTAGCGCGTTTGGCTCGCAAATTATTCCAAGTACTGTTGCAGGTCGAACTTCTTTAATCTTGACTGTAAGTTAAACTCAACTAAAAAAAAAAAAAAATCTGTGCCGAGAAAGTAGGAAAAACGCGGGTATATATTTGAAAAAATACGTTGGCCAACGTAGTTCCCTTGCAGCAGTCAACCGAAAGGGCAACAAACTCTGCTTCGAACGACGCTAAAGCACAGTGTTACTTCTAACGCACAAATATAGATTTTTATAATGTTTGTGGGTGGTTATTTTTGCAGTTAATGATACCACTCTAAAAAGAAAAATCCCGTGCTTCTACTTTTCCGCGCAAGACTCGGAGAGCCAAATTACCGCAACTTACTGAGGCAGCTCAACGAATAACGATGCCGAAACATGTGTTTAGACCAAAAACGCAGTCTGAGTTGTGACATTAAGCAATGCAAGCGTTACGTTTTGCATTGCTTAATGTCATAACTCAGACTGCGTTTTTTGGTCAAAACATATGTTTCGGCATCATCATTCGCTGAGCTGCCTCCGTAGTGCGGTGATTGGCTCTCCCAGTGTTGTGCATGCAAGTAGATGCAAGGGCTTTTTTCTAGAGTGTATCAGAATCTTGAGTTCGTTGCTGATTTTTTACGGCATTTTACAGTATTTATATTTACGGGCTAAATTAACTACCGAGCGTAAAAGGGGGAGGGAGAGAGATGATTTATCTCGACTGAAGTGTTGGGCTATGCTTCGTTTTTTAATTATTTATTTCAAAGCCATTGTTAATGAAACCTACTCTACACCTCAGCCTTATTCCTAAAAAGAATGCTGTGTGTTTCTTTTGCGTATATATATTCTTACCACAAAAGATAACAACACGCTTCAGTATCAAAGAGGAAGCCCCAATCATCTTTAGATATGCGCTTATATAGCGAAGGAATCACATTTTTATTTTCAAATGACGTGCTAACAAAGGTTCTATCTACTCGAAAGCGTCAGTGGCTGCTGCAGACAAATATTTTTTGCCCTCTGCTACAAAAAATGCTAAAAAAAAACGGTTCAATGACGCTTCTGGTACTGTCGCAATCATGATTAGATAATTGTTATGCAATGGAATGTTGAGAATGAATAGTTTTCCAAAGATTTTGCTTTGATTACTGAGTCAATTGACACCCAATTTTTCAAATAAAATATCCGGCGGGAAGGCAGCTTGTTCTGCAGATATGGGTCCTGGAATTCTCGGTTCAAAATGTCTTTCAAAAACTGAACCATTTTTAAAACATATACTTCATACATGCTCACGAATACAAAAAATTTGCTTACATACGATATGGAACTTTGATTCTGTTTAGAGTATAATTAAAATTCCAGAAACCAAAAAAATCGATCATCCACAGAAAAAAAAAACACAGAAAAAACAACAGATTTATAGGAGAAAGAAATGGTTTCAGGAAGGCAACGAGCACCAACGCACATACAAATACATTCCTACGTGAACCGATGTTCTTTGTTATTTTTTAAGTAGAATTAGGTCGATGTCACGAAAACTTGGTCACGGAAGTGACGTCACACAGATAATAGTGGAGCGCACTACCTGACGGCGCGCCGCCGACTGCCGAGAACCGCGCAGTTCGCACACGCGTCCTTTCTTGTCTACTGGCTTGCTCGTTTGCTCGCTTCAACGCGATGTGCTCCTGTCTGATTGAAAGGGCGATAGACGCTTCTCGGCAGCCGTGATTCCCTGATCTTCGCTCGTCGCTCTGGACAGCGGCCGAGCGGCCGAGCTCGCGTGCTTTCGTCACGGGCAGTTCACGCGACTCTCCCGCGTGAATCGGCGAAGCGTTAAAAACAATCGCACACAATTCCGCAAATGCGCCTCTACCAGAATCCGAGCCAGGGGTATTCGCTTCTTTCGCCTACGCCATAGTCATGCGGCAGGAGCCTGTGAATGTTTCTTCAGCTGCGGCCGTATAGTTCTACGGAAATTTATGCAACATAATAAACCGATGCACCGACCATTTTTTTTATTAACAGTTTTTGCGATTACGCTTTTGACGTATATATCTCTCGGCGGTCCGAAACACGATGCACGAGCTAAACAGGATACAATCAATAACGATCTTCTCACCTTCTTTACACGCGGCATCTATGGTTAGCCTCTGTGTATGTAAGGCGTCGTTCGTCGAAACTGCCTCTGTGTACGTGATCCGGTATACACGCAACCAGGCGAAACCCACTGGGCCGTGATAGCGATAGCAGAGCGCGGGTTCTACTACACACAAAGCTGTAGGCGGCATTTATTTATAGCCTCGTAAATGTGCGCACGCACGCTGTAGTTTCGGAGAAGAAGAGCACCCCTTTCTTTCTGAATTGTGGGGGTCGTTGCGAAGGCTTAGATGTATCACCGTCAGCGTACGACAAAACGCAAACATTGCCGTAGGAAGCAAGTGCAGTCGGGGTGTCGTTTTACTATCTGCTTCTCGGAGAATGTAAGCTGCCTGAGCTGGTTTTCTATGTGTATATATATATATATATATATATATATATATATATATATATATATATATATATATATATATATATATATATATATATATATATATATATATATATAATATATATATATATATATATATATATATATATATATATATATGAAGACATCACTCGATGAACAGGAAGGAATATAAAGAAAGACGAGGTTCTTTTTAGGGTTAAGACTCGTAGGCTGTGCTTTAAGCTTCTTCGTCTAATTCAAAATTCGAATATGTTCGTGTTGTTTAATATATTTTTTTTAAATTTATGAACGGGTCGGTGGAGTATATGTAAGTACGCTTCTCAGCAACCCTCAATTTCAACCCGCAAGCGCGTAGTCTATTAAGCACTTCCTTTGTACGGAGGTTGGTGCGAACACGAGGTTTTGGAGAGATGCACTTTGTGTTGCTTGTGATTTGTGCCATATTTCAATCGAAAGACTTACACATTAAGGTAAAGGGTTCACGTCTTGCGTGTTTCATCAAAGGCGAGGTGAAGCCAAGAGAACTTAAAGAATAGGCGTCTGTGGAGAGCCACTTGAGCAACGATTAAATGTGTTTAGGGCGACCTTACTACTGTCATACTTAAACCAACGCAAACGCTGCTGTAGTACAAACAAATGAAAGAAAATAAATATAAGGGTTTAAAGCGTCGTCACTGGTTTCTACATCGCCTGTGCTCCCAGTGCAGCCCAGCGTGTCTAGCAGCTATTAATCGCGATTTTGAGAACGGGAGACCTGACGCCCTGTCACCGCTTTGAATATTTTAAAGTCAGCTCCATGATTAGTGTGTGTGTGATAGCAAGAGTCACAAAACTAGATTTTATCAACATTGTAGAAAGGCGACTCTCGAAACTCTTAAATGTTCCAACCTTGATTGTCACGAGGGACGATAAATATGTTTTTGCGGCGGTAACTTTTTTTATTCAGGGATGAAAATGAAAGATGTTACATTCAAATTAAAGTTTGGAATCGCCTCCTTCCCAAGATCACATAACTTTTCAATAAAGTCCCCACCGCCGGCGATGCACTACCGTTACAGGTGCACTTCTGCTCTCCACATGCCATCGTAGATGATTGAGGGCGGCCGTTAACGAGACCAACGCTGGGCTAAAGGAGCTGGCGTTCCAAGATGTTTTGCCTCATTCACCTTTCAGCCCGGACCATGCATCATCAGTCTTTTGGTTGTTTTCCAAGATAATGGAAGATCTGAAGGGTACATGGTTTGCGTACGACGACGAGGCTACCGATGAGGTTACCGTCAACAGCCGCCCTAAATCATTTGCGACGGCATGCGGAGAATAGTTTACCGGTGGCGGAAGTGCGTCGCCGCCGGTGGGGACTACATTGAAAAGGTTATGTGCTCCTGGGAAGAAGGAGATTCCAAACTATCGTCCGAATGTAACTTCTTTCAATTCCATCACTGAATAAAAAAGTTACAGCCTAGAAGGCAAAACGTATTGATCGCCCCTCGTATATGCGTCGCTGCACAGGATCGACAAATGATGTTCAAAGTTAGAGATTGTGGGTGCGGATGCTCCAGAGGCACATCCGTGCGTAAAAATATTTTGGTCATGTTAACGTTTTATGGGCTAATAATATCGAAGCCATACGCTTTCTCGTTTAAGACAATAAAACTAAGCTTATTTTGTTACGTGCGAAATCTCTTTTAATATGATCGCAAACTGTCGTGTCTAATAGGACGAGGTGGTAATTCAATTTTGGTTGACTTAAAATGGAGTTCGATGAGTTCACAAAGCTAGGATTGGAATTTTCTAGAAAGCGTCTTTTAGACCGTTGTAGTCATACGTCGGACATTGGTAAGAAAGTTTAGAACGGATTAAAAAAGAGACTTCGCGAATCGCAGTCTAAACTTTGGCTTATATTTGGCTCACTCGATGTACCTCCACTTCCTACACGAGTTTCACATGCGCCGGGTTTGATTTACGAGTGCAGCCTCTCTGAAAACACAACCGGAAAGACATTGCCCTGCACTTTTCTGCACCGGTACAGGATGGTGAGAGTAAATCGAATTGCCCTATAGGTTGTATTTGTTGAGAAAGAAATTAACCGTCGCGCACATTTTATTCACCAAGAAAACGGAACTAGCATAAAATATCGGTCCTCAACACCTGTGATGACCGAGCTAATGTATGTTGCGCCCTGTGTGTGTGCGCGCTACGGGGTTTTATTTATGTAGATTCAACTAAAGTACATTTGACACCTTTTATTAGTGTTTACTTGGCCAGTATACCAAACCAAAGCTAAAATGAGGTTCCCATAATCTTCCCAGTCAAAGTTTCTGTCTATGATACACGCTTCTAATGCTTAATTTTGATTATTTCATACACAATGTCGCCTCTTTATTTGTTTCAGAGACATTATCCGCGTAAGGATTATATTTGCAAACAGGAGCAACAACAACAAATTTATATTCTAGATTGTGACATAAATAAACGTGCGCCAGTTGTTCAACTGAACAAGCGTCCAAAACCGCTACATATCCGAGAGAATGTAGTTTATTGAAAATACGAAGAGGTCAACCGGGCCGAATAATAAAAGAGAATAAAGATAATAGTTTTTGTTTTAGAAATACAACCTTTATTATTTCTTTCAAATAGAAAAATAAAAGAGGCGAAATACGAGTTAAAAAAAAATATGTTCAAAGAAAGACACAAAAGGAAACATATATTCACCTCTTAAACTGCTGCATTCAGACTTCTGCGATGGCAGCGGTTCCTCGAAGGCTAGACCGATCCATTTTCTAAACAACATCAATGCCTCACGACGCAGCAGAACAGACAGCTTCATTTCTGTGCAAAGAGGTCAGCGTCCTGTCTCACTCTTTGTTTGGTGTGTTGTTGGTTGCTTGCATGCCGGTGCCAAAGACAAGGAACACACGCGGGATAGCTAAACAAATAAAAAAATGTTTGGAGCAAGAAAACATTCGCCGTTCACATATAACATTTTTTTTTATTAATGCACAGACTACACGTTGTTGCGCCGGTCGTGCCATTCGCAAATGTCCATCGGGCGCATTCGCTGGTTTAGCGCGAACAATGGTGGCACGTTGTCTGCGTCACGTCCCTCTGAACTTTTTTTTTATAATATATGTTTTTGGTATTCGAAGCTCGTGTTTGTCTTTTTTGCTGTTTTCTTTTTAATTTTCTGAGGGTTACTAGAGGACTACCGGCATGTACTAAGATTCCCAAAACTTCCGCTTGAGTCCCCGTTAACGTGGACCGGCGGTAAGCCCATGGGCTTAGTGCTGTTTGCTGTTTGTGGATACATCAAGATACAAATTATTATAGAACGTGGACCGGCGCTGAGCCTATTAGAATGCCTCGAGTCGAGGGAACCCACAGGCCCTTTGTGAGATGTCACGTAGCTACCTTTGCCCTGTGCTGCTTTTAAATAACACATCAAGTTGACCAAATCTTAGAGAAGGTGAATGGAACGATGCCTCTCCTTTGAATGGCGGCAAAGCAGCGGAAGAAGTCGAGCTATGGCGCACGTTTCAGTGGGTTCCTCACTACTTATCAACAAACTTTTTTTTTGTATTGAATTGTGCGACGTTGCATTTAAGAAAGCATGTGAACTACGCGCTCTTTCCGCATCAGAAATTGAAACGCCGGATATTGCACAGATCGCATCGGCGTTGCATTCATTCGGGTCAAAGGTGCTTTGTTCGGTCGAATGGTCACTCTCTGCACAAATGCTGGAGTGCATTTCTTGTTTTGTTATGTTACTTTTTTTTTCGCCTTCCTGAAATTCATTTGAGTTACTCCATAGTGGTGAAGTGGTTTTCCTTGGTGAGTTCTGGATTCGATTAAACTCGAATCATTTTGGATTTAGGCATACTTATGAAGTAAGAAAGAAACTTTCTCGGCTTGCGATTTTTTTGTCAGTTTTCAACAAACCTCTATGAAAACGGAGTGCTTGGCTGCTTTCATTACGATACAAATTCAACGAAAGACAGCCCTTCAGATTTGGGGAAGGAGACACCCTAAGCAATTGATTACACGAAGCACGTGAAAACTCGAGATCCATTAATAGGTAATGGGTGCTTTGAAACGAGTTTTTTATGTTGCCGATTTCTCACTGACAATAACTTGTAGGACACCACACTATAGTTTGCGCTACTTTTGCGTATTTTATTACTGTGAATCAAATTGACCAATTCGGTTGGTCAATTTCCGGCAGTATACTTGCCAGTGACAAGGACAACCAAGAACGCGCCTGCGCCACACCGCCTGACCCTCGCCACTGGCACACACTAAGATGTCAGACGGTGGCGTTTTGTTGCCCCCCTTCCCCGCAAGTGTCGCCTGTTTCATTTTTTTTCTGCTGGTTCCCATAGGTGGCACGAGATCGCTAAATTCGTGCAAATTTCTGCTTTGATCCGGGATAAAAAAAAAGCAAACTGAAAATTGTTTACGAAAGAAGGAGGTCCTGAGGTACTCACCGGTCTCACTCCAATAATTTCTATTCGATTCGGAAAAAAAAAAGAAACGAATTATAGTTATTGACATCTTAAAGAACGCAGGGCGAGGGAGTCCCGATCATCTTATTATCGCTTCCGAACCAACGGGAATGCGGCATTAGCTCATGAGAATTCCGCGGGACCAATCACGAGACTAGAAGCGTGAACATAATGAACTGAGCCCTGCGTTTCTGAAGATGTCAGCGACTGTAGTAATGGTTCCAGAATCAACGTTGGAAACTAAGGGGGGGGGGGGGGTTACCACCTATAGCGTGTCCCCCAAAAATTTATAATGTTTTTTTCACCGACAAAAACAGAAACAAAAAAAATCAACGGATCGCCGAGCGTTTATTTTTTGGTCAACTATTAGCGACGTGCGCGATCAAACGCGTAGCTGTGGTCGGCATTCGCGATTGGCCAGACCATAGCTTCCTGTATACTGATAATGCCTGCCCAATCGCCGGTTCGTGGCGAGACAAATCCTGCCAATCACAGCGAGGCAAATCCTGGTCGTGACGTCACGAACGAAAACCACAAGAGGGCGCCACCGACACATCTCGGCGCTAATAGTGCTAACTGTCCGAACTAGATGCCAAAGTTTCCGAACTAACTGTTATCTCAACCAGAAGTTCTAAATTACATCCTAAAAATTTCAATGAAAAAAAAAAAAAAAAAAGGAGGGGGGGGGGGCCGTTTTTGCGCCATTTGGTTCCATATGTTCGAGAACTCCGTTGGGCACCATTCTCCCGTTGAAAATGTAAGAAAATCACCCATAACTTTTGATTACGATAACGCTTATACTGGGTGATTCAAGGAGAGGCCAGGCTCTTTAAATCGACCGCAAAATTCGGTTTCTTAACCTATCGCGCTACGACTTTGTGCAGCGTTGCCCACAGATGGTGCATTTTTTTGTGTAAAATTTGCAAAGAGCGAACTTACCTGAGGAAAAAGTAAAGAAAGAAAAAGGCTTAGCTTCTATGGAAACGCAGCGACGCCACCGGTCTTCAAACAACACGGCGCCGTTTCGCACGGGAGACAAGAGATGGCGCAACGAACGCCGCCAACGAACGAGCATACGGCGCCGAGAGCCGGCGTCTTTAGCAGACGATCTTTTCGACTCAAAAGCGGAGCGCGTTCCGCAGGCGGCGACAATCGCAGAAACAAAAACAGGCGCGGTAACAACAAGGAACTGCAAAGCAGACGACATCGGTACCCCGAAAAAAAACAGTCAAACTATCCCGACAAACCATTTTTCTAATCGATTAAGTGTCCATTCAATATGTTTTCTCAGTAAGGATGATAAAATAATGCATTGGCAACTGATATCAGAAAAGCTCGCGCCGCTTTTGAGTCGAAAAGATCGTCTGCTAAAGACGCCGGCTCTCGGCGACGTATGCTCGTTCGTTGGCGGCAGTTGGCGTCGCGACCGCTTGCGCCATCTCGTGTCTGCCGTGCGAAACGGCGCCGTGTTGTTTGAAGACAGGTGGCGTCGCTGCGTTTCCATAGGAGCTAAGCCTTTTTCTTTCTTTACTTTTTCCTCAAGTAAATTCGCTCTTTGCAAATTATAAAAAAAGAAAGATGCACCATCTGTGGGCAACGCTGCACAAAATTGTAGCGCGATAGGTTAAGAAACCGAATTTTGCGGTCGATTTCAAGAGCCTGGCCTCTCCTTGAATCTTCCTGTAGTTCTGAAAGTTCGGAATTTACAGTTTGGACCGCTGTAGAGCTACATTTGGGCAGAGAATGAGCGCTCGGTGATGTGTAGTTTATTTATTCGATGAAAGCAACAACAACAACAAAACGTAATTTGTTTTTGGGGGGACGCCCTGTATTATCACCGACTTTTCTCTAGACTTCACGACCTTCCCTTGACTTCACTCCGGTGACTCGTTTGACGGCTTTGTTTTTGGCTCGAGCATCGGATGTGGATCGTGACTCGAGACTTGCTCGAGAGATCAGCTTCGTTTTCCTCGCTGTCCTGGCAAGACGACCTATACTCTGTTTCATACTTAGCGTGCAACGCTGTCAAAGCTACTGGCGCAAGCGTGGGGCTTGATCTCGTTGATCATGGGCACGCGTTCTCGCGCAAACAAAACCATAGATGAAGCCACGCGCTCGTGCCAGTAGCTTTGAGCGAGCGTTGCACGCATATGCGTATGAAACAGAGTATAGAAGACAAAGCGCGAACATGACGTCATCGCCAGTGGATCCCCGACTCGCCCTAAGCGGCAGAACACGCTGCAGTTTGACGAGAGTGGCCGCAAAGCGGCAGACGCGTTCGTCTTGCCGTCGCCGTGTGCTATGCGGAGAGAAAGTCTTCTGCTTCATGCACAGGGGTTGCGGCGACGTCAGAACGACGACGACTTCTGATTGGCTTTGATTGGAAGGAAAGTGGGTGGACCTCAATGCTAGATGCCTCGAGGTCTACCCCTATTTTTCTCTCAATCAGCCAATCAGAGCTCGGCGTTCTGACATCATCGCAACCCCTGTGCAAAAAGCAGACGAAGTTGCGCTCCGCATAGCTTTGCGCTCATTGTGAGACGCTGCATGACGCGCTGCAGACGACGCTAACGCGACCTCGGCGGCGGTGCGTAAATTCACTAATAATAACGCTTTTATTATTATTATTATTATTATTTATTTATCTTTTTGGAGGGGGGGCGCACAGATTTTGTCTTCTTGGTGGTATTTTCTCCGAATTCGGAGGTGTGATGGCGTCGCCACCCAATCGCTGGGGGTGACGCCATCACACCTCCAACTTGAATCGCCACCCAAACGTTGCGCGCAGGCAGGAAGCTGATAACATGCGATCGCTATTGCCGTTTTCTTTTGGCAAATTAAGCTGCCAAACATCGACCACCCGAATTCTCCAAAAGTATGATTTTGTTCTCAATGCTGTCCTCTTGATAAAAGCTATTTACATACGAGATCATTTTTAGCAGCTAAGGCACGGTAGGGGAACACACACAAAAAAAAACAATTGTACATACTCTGCTTTATTTCGCGGTTGACCGCAGCGGGGGCTGCAGGTCATTCCAGTAAATTCCGCACCATGAGGACATAATGTAACTACGCATCCGCTTGTCGCTGTGAAACTCTTTAAAGTCACGTGACAATTACGAGGCATTGGATTAACGCCGATGACCCCGACCCCCCCCCCCCTCTTCCATTTACCGTAAGATGAAACGGACTATAATAGCAGACCGGTGAGTGCAAATTCTTACCGCCACCGAGGCGTCAACGCAAACACTGTTTTTTTTTTGTTTCAAATAGCGTAGCCGGCTCAATAAACTATCGAACTCGCAAAAAAAAAAGAATAAAGAAGGAAGAAACAAATTTTTTTTACGAGGTGCATGAAGTGTTAGAAAGTCTAAAACACCTGTTTTGTGTAAAACTAATTGCACGCTCAGTACTTAATTTCTTGTGTACCAACAACGACCGCACAGGAAGAGAAACTTTCAAGAATGATGAACGAGATTAAGGACGTTGAGCTGAGAAGTAGATGTGGCGAGAAAAAGAACACTTGCTCGTAAATTATTCAACGCCTGGTACCCCTTTTGAGGCTGTCCACGAACAGGACAAAACACGAACTGAAAAATATTGAAAAAAAGAAATAAATAAAACGGAGCTGGATCGATCGCCAAATTACGGGCGATGCAAAAGAACAAGACAGGGCTGTTCGAAGATTGGCGGGAAGAAATTAATCTGGGAATTTAATTACGAAACTTTTGGGGCCAAGCGTTTTCAGGGGAACGTACATATGGTGCTACCTTTTCTGTTCTATTTTTGTTTCTTTTAGGTTTAAAGTAAATAAATAAATTGAAGTAATTTATAAACCAAAATGAAGTGTCAGATCAGAAGCAGGAGGTATTCTCCCTCGGATTCTAATCCCTTCCATGGGCAAGGATTAAAAGAGTTATCTTGTCGAGGACACCAATGACGTTGTGGCGAAAATTGTCTTATTGCCACCGAGGCGTCAACGCATTATTCTTTTTTATTCAAACATCTTTTTTCAATATACAGTGGCAGGCTTCTTTGTCGGGGTTAGGATAGCTTCGTGGTAAACATCGTCAGAGTCATGTCACAACATAGCGCTAAACAGTCTCTCCAAGTAATGAACGTTTTGGTGGTCCAAAAAATAGCGCGTGCCGGCTCACAAACTCAAGGAAGCGAACAATAAAATATCTAAGTGAAAAAAACAACAACTAGCTTAGTAACATTTCAAAAAAAAAGCCCAACCCTCTGAAAGATCGCTTACCACATATTTCGCCTTTTTATATCTTCCACCTTAAGCAAGCGTTCGATTTGGAATTTTACGTTAACTTTGCAACTTATTGTGAGTTAAAAAAAGAAAATCAACTGCCAGATGTACGGACTGCCAGAAATTAAAAAAGAAAATATCCTTAAGCTTTTAGTTTGTTTCATTTTGCATACGCGAATATAATAATATAATAAACGTTTAAAAGCCCCTCCCCACCAAAAAAAAAAAAAGAACTAGAACATTATGGGAAGGTCATAGGAGTATAGTCATCTAAAAGCTATAGAGCTATAGTAGTACAATTTTCTGAAATCTTTTTAGTTGTTTCATTTCAGAAACACCATCTATTTTCTTGAACTTCATCGTAGTTACCTTGATACTGATATTGAATCCGCGTTTTTGGGTTAGCATTTCTGGTCCCTAACAAGGTAAGAACGGCAGGGAGGGGCATCAGGCCTCCAGCGTCAGGTTTCTAACTTCAACAACGCTTCGGCGTTCTCGCGTACCTCGAGCGCGCGCGAATAGCCAAAGCACAACAGAAGGAAGGGAGCGCGTGCTGGAGAAGGCCGGACGTTCACAACACACGCCCGGCAGTTCTCATTCGGTTCAGTGACTGTTGTAGTGTTATAGACTAGCACTTGTTCGCAGGCATCCTTTCTGTCTGATGCTCACGAAAGCACCGGAGATGGATAAAAGGCACCTCTAAAACTTTCTTTGACAATTCACCACGTTCCATATGGTGTTAGAGTAACTTGTTTGAATTTGTAGAACGAGCGAAATGTACCAATATCGCGATGAGAAAAGAGAGAGAAAGAGAAAAAGAAAGAACACGGCTTTGTTTTTCAGAATTAAGAAAAAAAATACTTAAAATGAAAAAAGAATAAAAATGCCCTCCCTCTCCCCCAAACCAAAAAAAAAAGGCAGCCGCTTAAAAAAAAAGAAGATAAAAACGATTTAGAGAATGAGCGTTTCTTTGACGTATGAAGCGGTATTAAAAGAGGATTTCTTCAGAGAACCGAGCTTTCTTTTGCACCCATAACCAAGCATATTGCCACTCCACAAAAGAAAAAAAAATATGGTGAGAGGCACAATGATCTCGACAACAGACACAACTCAATCACAACAAATCTGCGCGGAGCATGGTATCTATGTTAAGCGCTCACCGTGGACAACCCCACGATGCTGTCCTGTCGAGGAAAAATGTCCAAAAAGCGAAACGTAATCGAGATGGAGAGTTACAAGCGTCCGACAGTGATTTGCCCCCCCCCCCCCCCCCCAACCCGAACAAAAACTGTAAGAAACAAAAAAATAATCCAAGTAATACACTCGCACACGACAAAGAGTATGGTGCTCGCTTGATTCCGGGTGGGCGCGGCGGCATCCCTTGCGCCGCATGGTTCCCATATAAATGGTCCAATCGGGGGAACGAAACACCGAAACGCGGAGCTGACTGCAGCGGGGCACGAAGCCGCCTTCTCGGCCGGGCGCGGAGGCGCGTCGCCGGTTAACGGGAAATAAATGGGACCCACGTGCTTCCAGTTTTCCCCTCGATGTTTCAGCTCCGCGGGTTTCCAGCTCCGCGCGAGCCTGCCTCGGACAAAGGGGATCGCCGCTGACGTCTCCCGACGAGCGGACTGGGACCAACGAGAAGTCAAGGCCCGAATCTTCCCCTCCCCCTCCCCCATACGTCATCACTAGTGAATACACGTTGCTTCTTGGGGCGGTTCAGGCGTTCACTAGCTATGACGTCGCGCTCAGGCCTTGTCTTCAAGGTGGTGCTGGCCGGACAGACTCCCGAATGGGGCTCACGTTTGCGCTTGAAGGCTCGGGGTGCCGGAAGGAACGCGACCGGGGGCAAGACGCCCTAGGGGGAATCGGATGGCGATTCTCTAACGACCGTTCACTCACCCTGTGGAGATGGAAGAAGGCAACGGCAGAAGCTGCTTTCGGGAAGTGCGTTTCCCTTCGGGTGCACGCTTTGGTTGGTGCTTCCCGAGCTGAAAGTTTGGAGGGGGACGCTTTGAGCGCGGATTTGAGGTTTGGGGGCGGTGGGTGGAGGAGTTGGCATGGGTGGATAGAGGCGTTCCACTTGTCCGCTGTTAACTGGGAAGTTCGTTGTCCGGCAGTGTGGGGAATATCCGCGTATCCGGGTGCTGTATACCTGAATCGTGAATCTGACATTGCACATTGTTATACGCGTCTTCTGAACATGGCTCAAGTTACGTTTTTTCTAGTGGACCGCGTGAAGATCGGACCTAAACTATTTTGCACTACAGATTTGGGGGGGGGGGGGGGGGCTTGGCCGAGTTAGTGCATGCTGTCCAAAAAGGAGACACGAACAGAAAGAAACATACAGAAGCGTTAAGGCGTTTTTTTTTCGGTGTATCTGTCTCGTTTTTGTTTTTCTCGATATACGTTTTCCAAATCTATTTGTTCATATCATAAAAATTTCCTAGTTCCCATTATCGAAAAAAAAAACACGTTTCTTACAGACGTGGTAATACATCCTAGAATTTGGGTATAATTATTGCGGAACCAATATAATGACGAACAAATAGTACAGCAGAAGCTCAACTCCGAGCATGCAAGTTCGGGTTGGGAGTCTTCTTTCTGAAAGCCCTACCGCTCTTTGCAGCATTGCCGCCCCATTGGCGTCCCAGACACATTCCCGACATTCGACGACTCAGACCTTTGAAGTTGGGAGTTCGGGAAACCTCAAAGCCCGCGACATTAAACGGCGCAATGCATTCACTAAAAAAAAAAAAAAGCAGAAGAAAAAAAAACAAAAAATAAATAAAACGAGGAAAAGTTTTGTAAACGCTGTATAAACTCAATCAGTTTTTTTTTTACGTTTAATATTATTACGCGACTCGCTGGTGTTCCAGTGAGAACTGAAAGAAGATCGAGGCGTCATGGCCTACAACGAATCTTCAAAGAGGTCTTATAATTGTGTTAAAAATCACTAAACCTAGATTAAAAAAAAAGAAGAGACAGAAAGGAATAGAATAATCAAATAAACACGTTTCCCTGGTACGCCCGGTAAAACAAGTAGGCCCGTTCACTCTCTCACGACTCTGCCAGTGCTCATTGCAAACACTTTTTTTTTTTTTGCACATGCAAGCAACTTTGTTTTCGTTCCACTATAGCATGCGGCCAGCATTCCCAAATTCCGACCTGGAAATTGCGTTGCTAAGGGGCTCGTCCGTATTACTTTTTGCGACCTCCTCCGTTCCACTCCCGAATATATTTTTCCCCTTTCGTTTCCTAAGCGCTCCTTTTCTTCCTCACTGCGGCTCAGCTCCTGTTTCCTGGGTTCTTATTTGCCATTCACGACGCCTTTCGTGTGTTTTCTTCCCAGTGCCCGCTCTCATCTTTTCTAATGAGAAACCAGGAAACGGAGCATTTCCATCGCCGGACTTTATACGCAGTCGTCTCGCCGTCCTAATGAACTGTCCCGAACACATTTGTTTGAGGTGGAATGCCTGCCGCCGTCAGCGGGATGCCGAGCTTTTAATGAGACAGGCTCGCGGAATACTCCGTTTGCTCTCAAGAAACGCCGACGGGTTGTTTTCGCTCACGTTAACAAGTCAGCGAAAGGGATACTTAGAAAAAAAAAGGAAGTGTAATGACAATGGTGCGAGGGCCAATATGCAGCACGTACTATTTGCATTTTTCTGTACGGGCATTTTACAGAATACATATTTAACAGAAACGAAATATGTCGACTGCATCGGGTGTCTTGCACAGGTATGAGCTGACTTTGATCGAGGCTTGTTTCCTCTTCGTTTCTTCTCTTTCTACACTCTAAGAAATAGGGGGTGTACAGGGCTACACCCCTTGCTCCTATACGTAACTCCCGAAAACCACATTTCGTCGTTCTGTCCACTGACGTCGAGCTGGCGATACCAACGTTTACGAGCGGCTTAATAGCTGTTGGATATAACGTACTAAATAGCTAATGTGCGTATCAAAGACTTAAAAAAAAAAATCATTGAGGTTTTGCAGCAGGGCGAAAAAAAAAGCCTTTCTTGTCTTATTGTAGCCTTTAATGAGTACATTAGCTATTTTAATAAGTTGTATCGCTCGACTATCAAGCCGCTCGTAAAAGTTGGTATCGCCAACTCAACGTCGGTGGACAGAACGTCAAAATGTAGTTTTGGGGTGTTACATATGGGACAAGGGGTGTACCCGTGTACACCTCCTATTTCTGAGAGTGTATGGTTCAGGACAAAGCTTATAAAAGCAAGTAAAGTTCTAGCTTAATGTTAACCAGCCTGTTTTATGATTTGAATGCCATAATAGATTGCTACGCTGCAATAAGCTCTATACTTTTCACATTGCTTAGTTTGCTTCGCAGCGGATAGGCACTAGCAGTCTAAAAAAATCTGTCACGTTCCCTCCTGTAGCAGAGCACAACCATGCACCCTGGCTTTGCTCCCAAATAGCAAACTAACCCCCTCCCCCGCCCCCTACATCCTGGATTGAGGCCAAGCAATGTGCTATGGCCTAATCAGGTACATATTAACCGAACATGATTGCAGACAAATAAAATACGCAGTATTTGCGAAGACAAACCATTCGTCGACAGAAGGATATGTCTGTGAACAAGCCGTCCTGTTAAAAAATGCTCCGGTTCCTCAAAAGTTGCCTTTGTTTTGTTATAACTTGCGAGCACGACTTGGATATCCTTTGCCTTATGTCAGTAGGTCTTAAAATTTCTGGTTGGCGATCGTGCCGTAGTGGCCGCATGAACTCTTTGCTTTTGATACAACTGAGTCTTCTTGTATCACAGGGAAGAACCCACAGACCGCAATAACGTGACGGCGACATTGCGAAGACACCGTCGCCACGGCCAACAACGAGAACAGGACCCGTTTCAACTGCAGCAGAAACAACAGTTAGTGTGACGATAACATTGGGCGCGTTCAGTAGCGGCTCCCACAGCTCCGGAGTAAAGGCCTGATCACACTGGCGGCAACAGCGCCGCCGGTCGGCGCCGCGGGGCGGCACCGCCGTCCGGCGTCCCAACGCGAGGAGGCCAGATTGCCTCCGTTTTGCGGGCGTCACGTGACAGCACCGACTCTCGCGTTCTCGAGATCGCGCGCGTGCCTACCCGCCGGATTTTAAGCTCTTTCGTCATCTGCTCTTCGTTAGATTCTCCGTTTCGGCTCTCATCTTTCGCCTATATCAGCATCGAAACCGCACTCGCTGCCTACATGGTAGGTGTCCATGATTACCTGGTGCTCACGTGATTGTGATCATCGTAGCCTGCTCGTTGATCTTGCGACGTCGCCGCGCTCTGGAGGGAAGGAGGCACAGGTTTTGGGTCCGGCCGAGTTGATGCTACCGAGACACAGAGGGACAGGTCAGCGCTTTGCTGCCCCGGCTTCGCGCCAGTGGTGAAGGCTACTTTCTAGAGTGTCACCAAATCAACACGACATCCGTCACAACGGAGTCGACATGCGACAATTGAAACGGAGTAACTCATCTTTGATTCTGAGTTCATCTCCGATAATTCCCAGCGGTTGTTCTTAGCGCCCTTATCTAGTTAGTCTGGCTGCGTCTTGTCATATAAGAAGGGAAACAGTCGCAGGGTTTGCATAACCGCTCCGTTGGGAAAGGCATTTGGGAAGTAAGGATAGCAGACAGAGGAGAAGGAGGAGGGTACGGTGGAGAAGAAGGGTACCAGGGGGGGGAGGGGGAGGCCTCCTCCTCCCCTCCTCCTCCTAGAAATGTCACCAGCAGCCACATTTGTACATATATATTTATCTTTCTCAAATTCTTTAGCACGGTATATCGCAATATCAAAATACCTCAAGAGATGCGCTCCAGTTTCACAGTACAGAGATTTCTAAACGTCTTTCATTTTTACAGGAAGAAAAATACGCCTTGAAATTCGACAAGGTAAAATCAACCACCTAAATGCACGTACCGTGAAAGTTTGAGCTTTCTCCGTTTTACAGCGCAGGAAACACTGTTGCCACCCTATATGCACTTAAAAAAAGAAAACAAAGAAAGTTACGAGCGCGTGAAGTTAAGTACAGCAGAAACGCGGGGCATGGGCAGTCTGCGTTAGTTAGCGTTATCGAAGCTACGCCGCGCCGCCCAGCGGCAAAACTTTCGTGCACAGCCTGCATTTTCCGGAAACTCGTTTCGCATAAGTGCGACGGGCCTCGTAACGCGCAAATGTCGGGCCACAGCAGCAGCGAACGCCGCATTAAACTGAAAATAGGATTGAAAAAGCCGCCCACTTCAATAAACAAACCGTCTGACGCAGGACCGAGAAGAACACTAGCGTCGTTATTACGGCGAAGGAAGCGCGTGGGCGGACATTTGGGTTCAAAGAATAGATTCAAAATTTTATAGTTCATGGCGCGCATAATACGTTCTCAGACCAGCTAGCTGTCCGGCGCGTGCGAATAAAGTGTAATCAGGATAAAAATAACTGCGTCCTTTTCAAAAATAAAAAGAGGTAATTTTTGAGACGAAAGCTCTTGTTCAGTGGAGGGTATGTGTTTCAAAAAGACCATGATGACTTTTTTTATTTTCTGGCAATTTGAATAACTCGCTATTACGAAAAGCTAGTCAAAATAAAAAAAAAGCAATTCAATAAAAAGAAAATTAAGAAGAGGCAAAAGACGAGAATTGGGAAGCATCGCAGCTAACTTCGTTTGGTGTGAACCCAGAGGAGAGGCACTGCTGACGAAGAGCAGCAGAAAAGAAGTGGCGATCGAAACGCTGAACGTTGCTGGCGCCCATTTCACGCTCCGGCAACTCGGTTGGATTAGCAGCGCACCTGCCGAGACAGATTTCCTCACACGCGCGCCTTGGAGTTGCGTCAACCTTCGCTTTCTGTGACCCCTTTCTTTCCGTTACTGACCCCCGACCGAACGACGTGCGCAATTAAAACGAAGAAGCGAAGTACGAAAGACAAGCGCCCGACATTGCCTGGCCCCGGCTATACTTCGTTTCCCTGTAACTTGGAAAAGAGCCAAGGCTACGGGCTCCTTCGAGCCTATCATAGATTCGGAGGCAAACCACGTGACAGCTCTTACCGAGGGTACAGGGGCGAGAACGTAACCCAGAAGTTGAGAAGCGGGGAAGGAGGAACTCCCCTCTTAACCTTCTTTTGTGTGTCCCAGACGTCGCTTTTGTACCCATCCAAAATTATCTCTCACTTGAAATTCGTTAAAAAGCGGCTTTGTTCTTTTTTTCTTTTTTCCAGCGGCGTCGACAGCACTGCGCGCAACTAGTGAGATAGAGTATAATCACATGTCCCTTTCTCCGACGCGCTGATTGACTCACTGCGACCGTAGCTTTCGCCGTTTGCCAAGTTACGCCGAGACGGAGTATAGCTAAGATGAACTCACTTGCTCCCAGACTTGTACACGTTACTGAAAAAAGTAACCGATTACAATTACACTTACTTCACTGTAAAAAGTAATGGATTACAATTACAATTACAGCCTCAAAAACGTAATCGAAAAATTACTCTAAAGTAGTCGATTACTTCCCACGTCACTTTTCAATCAACTTGTTTTATTACGGTAGCATAATCCTTGCAATCTCGCGCTCAGTTATTCCGAAAAAAAAAGAAAGAAAGCCTTGATTGTTTTTGCTTAGAGCTCAGTGAGGGACGCCAACACACCCAATCCCTCTCGTGAAAAAATAAATATAAAGAGCGCTGTTTAATTACATTACTCACAAGAGGCTGGATAAGGTCATCTTTCATACCCGGACGTAGTCTCCGGTGTACCAAAAAATGTACCCAGGAAACGAAGCATAGTGAAGTGGCCTACTAATCCTCGAAGTCTCGTGCTTAGTGCCACTGAATTCCGGAAAGGGTCTATTAGACCCTTTCCGGAATTCAGTGCCATCTGGTGACTCAAATGGCAGTTTAACTTTTACCGTACTAATGGCGGCAATGAACCTGTGGTCTGCAGTATTGTATGGGGCACCGTCACTTTCGCAAGTCAACGGTAAACGAGAATGCGCGCTTCACTGTAGCAGTTCTTTTTCAATCTCTTTCAGTGTCGATGGCGAAAAAGATGCAACCAGTCAGAACGAAGTGCCAGCCCACATAGACGCCTTGATAAAATTCTATACATCAAGGGGCTTTGAAGCCGAGTGTGTGCTACTAACAGATTGACTGGGCCCGAGTTAGAAATGAACGCTTACGCAGCTCTTGCATCCGATTCCTGCTTCACGTCGCGCTAACATCTAGAATGTATAGGCATCGAATCATCTGCTTAGGAGCATCTTCAACTTCTTCCTTCATCACTAAACAGAAGGCCGCCATTAGTATAGCACATATGCCATTTTTCAGATGATGATAGTGATCAAAGTTGCCAGTCTGAATTCCGGAAAGGGTCTATTGACCGTTGCTCAGAGCTGAGTGGCTCCAGCACATCTAACCCTCCCCTCCACCCCCCCCCACCCCCCCCTTCCAAAAAAAAGGAATTGAGAAAAATTGTAATTGGTATTTTTGTAATCGATTACAGCAAAAAAGTAATTCAATTACAAGGATCGTTACTCCTTAAAGGAAGTAATTGAAGCGTTACAAAATTACAGTAAAATGTAATCGATTACAAGTAATCCATTACTTGTAACGCGTTACGCACAAGTCTGCTTGCTCCCCCGGTTGAATCCGTAAATACATTTTCGTGCCAAAGTAAGATTCTTGAAAAATAATTTAAAAAAAAGCAGGAGAGGAGACTTAGCGGAGGGAACCAGAGTATGAATACTGCATCTGACAAGTTAGTGGCGTGTTATAAAAATCACGGAAACGAGACTGTTGTTCTGGGCAACGCTTGGTTTTCACGAGGCTGCGTAGAAAAAGTTTTTAAAGAATCGCGCTCTCGTCCGTGCCTCCTAGAACGCCCCACAGAGCTGCTGAGATGAAGTATAAAGTATTTATGCTTGCGAGGTTATTATACTCTGTTTCTACTTATCAACGCTGTCAAAGCTACTGGCGCGAGCGTGGGCCTGATCTCGTTGATCATTTGCACGCGTTCTGGCGCAAACAAAACCTGATGACCACGCTCGCGCATAGCTGACAGCGTTGCACGCTAAGTACAAACAGAGTATAGACTGACACTTTGCTTAACACATCCTAATGGGCCGGTGACCATAAGGGCTCTTAATACGAACCTTTCGTAGAACGTACTCTGCGGACCGCGGGTCCTGTGAGCGCGTGCTCAATCTGTGCTCAGATGTAACACGAGCTCACGGTAGTAACCTTCACCCAATTGTACTATTTTTTTAAACACACGACAGCCGTATTCACCAGTTGTAAATTGGTAACGTTGTTTTAATGTTTTTTTTTTTACAGTGGAGCTGTTGAGGGCTGGTTTGTAAACGATTTCTCCACATTAACACATCCATCACATTCTGTGTCATCACTGCCTTTGCCACGCTAATACGGCAAAGGGGCCTCTTTTTGTCTTTTTATCAACATACGATGACGTGGTGGTGGCAATCAGTGCTCCCATTATTCGCGCCTCGCATATTTTCTCCGCTATAGAGCGCACCGATTGTTTTAAAAAGAGTTATTTGCTATCGTTTAGTGTCACATATATTGAACGATAAATTGTACTGTTTTGTATTGCATACTACTTTGTCCTTGTATCATACGGTATCATAATTAACCAGCGCACAGGCAGACAGTTACTCAAAATCCAAGCACGCACAAAAAAAACACTCACACAGCGCTGAACTATCAACTGATTTGTATTTTAAAACTTCCTCTTCTTCGACCCCAAGGAATAGGTTGCCAAGAAGAAAAGGGAAAGACAAGGCAAAGAAAGGAAAGGCGAAAAAAAAGTAGACACAAAAATGAACAGAAATATAAATAGAAGAAAAAGAAGAGGAAAATAAAGGAGAGTAATACTGATACAGCCGAGTCCGAGTTACACTAATATACAAAAATAATGACAAAATTAATCACGAACATATATAAACCAGGTTATATGCTGGTCTACTGTCGACTACGCTCTTGGCGTAAATAGTTCGTGTGGTGCTAAATTATGATGCCTTACCAACTCGCCCAATCTGCAGTACATACGGTATCGTTTCGTATCCTAACATGTCGAACCGTTTTGGTGCGCACGTTAAAAACGAATCAACTCAAATCAGTTTATTTTCATCTTTGAAATAGTTCACAAAAAGGGGGCGTGGGAAAAAAGCTGTCCGGACAGCTTGACTACAGTGTACCTTATCGTGTTGTATTCTATTGGGGACTTTTAGCAAACCGTTACCGCGTTCCGCGTACCGGAGCCTCTAAAGCAGGCATTTAAGCGCGTGCCCCGCTGTCACGGTATCACATGGGCGCGCGCTTAAAAGCATGCTTCAAAGGCTACGGTAGTGGGATACGCGGAACACGGTAACGGTTTGTTAAAAGGCTCTATTGTGTCACGCTTTATCACTACGTAGTCTCATCTTTTCTATGGTACCGCAATGCAACGCGTAGTTTTGCACTTGCATATCACCGTACTTCTTTGTAGGGTGTTAGTTCGCGTCAGATCAAAATAGGACACTAGTTGCTCTTCCGCAGCAAGGCACATCTCCGTACCTTCTCATGAAGACGGCTCTCGTAAACATGGGAGAGGGACCCGGTTTCCGATCGTCCCGTTTCTTTTGTTTCCGTCTTTCTTTCTCTATCGCCCCATAACCTCCATTACCTTCACCATCATCATCGCTGGATAAAGGCAGGCTCGGAAATGGGCTCGCGCAGCCGCCATTTTCTTCACCACCGCCGACGGGCGCTGTTTGTGGAGTGTCGGGACAAGACTCAGCGGGGAGAAGCAAGACAAACAGATGCCGGCGAGCGTAAAGCCCGAGGGGATTGCTCGGAGCAAAGCTGCTTGTGGCCTAGAAATAAGAAACAAAAACAAAACAAAAGGTTCGCGTCTTTTTTTTTCGGAGCCCATGTCTTTTCCTATGCGGTCACTCTTGGACGTAGAAACATCGGGGCTGGGTTCGTCTCTGGCGCCAGTCCAAGCCAATGCAGGCACCAATCAACCAATGGGAGCCTCGGGGTTCGAGACACCCGTTTACGGCAGCTGTCTGTATAAGCCCCCTCCGTTCCCCTCGGCCCGTCTTTGGTGAAATGATTCGACGGCACGTTCTCCTTTCTTTGCGAGGCTCTCGACGTGGATTGCCGCCCTCGCGGCGCGCTATATCATGGACGGTGATGGCGCTCGCTGCTGCTGCTGCTGCGCGGAGGATTGACGAATGGGCTTGGCTCGCGAAGCTCGCTTCTCTCCTCGGAAAGCGGGATTTGGAGGATGGAAGATTGAAGGTCGTTCGCGATTCAAGTGCCGCGGCAAAGAGACTGCGCGCAGGGCGGATCGGTGAATTCTTGTGCGCGGGTTTCTGCGGCGACTGAGTTTGTGTCCTTTTTTGTGTGTGTGTGTTTGAAGCGATTTGAATTTATGGTTAAACACGTTTAACTATTTAAATCATTACCGTGTATTTTGTAAAAGTGATTTAATTGTGTTTTGTTTTTGTTTGCAGGTAAGCTTCCTAATTCCGGCTCAAGGAGTGGACTTCTCCTGGAACCTCGGCGGTTGTGCGTTCTGTTAAGTCGATTTTCTTGCTCTTATCACTGCATACCGCGGTAAAAGAAAAAAGAAACATTTGGATTCACGAGTTATATGTTTGTGAAACGTGTATTTAAAACGCATTTGTATAAAAAAATAGCTAAAAAGGCGTCAATTTCGCTCGCCAGCAGCGCCGTTCAAAAGATCGCGACAACAAATTGAAAACGACCGACCTCTAATTCCACTACTTGCGGGGCCAATGTTCGCGAGTTAAAGTTGTTTGCAACATATCAATTCATAATCTAAAGAACCATTCGGTTTAAGAAGAAAACGAACAAAACAAAACAAGAGGAAATCAAACCGAGCGTGTTGCCACCGCCCGCTCAATTCCGTAATGATATAGGGCGCGCTTTCGAATCGATCTGTCTGCCTCGCCATTCCCAATTGCCAAGCTTTTACAAATATACAGCGTTCAGTATATATATATCTCCGAATTCACCCTACAGCTTTAAAGTTTACTGCTGAATGAATCCACTAAATCGCTTAGCTCCGCTAGTCTCGCACGACGCCGTAGTCTGGAGCGGCCGCCATGGCGCCGGCGGCGCTGTCATCGATCCGCCATACTGTTTGATTTCGCTGCAAGTTTCTTTTTTTGTCTTTTACTCGAGGGGCGCAGTCCGGAAAAAGGCGCCGCCGGTGGCGACCCCGAGTTTATGGTCACCCATTCGGGCCTGACGGGCTGGCCGCCGTGAATCATCTCGACGACGGCGGATAAGAGACGTCGAGACGTCGATTTGAAGGCTTAGCTAAGAGGCGCCTTTCTCAGCTTGGCTGCGTCTCAGTTAGGGCTAGCTGGAGAACCTAGATCTTCGGGAGGGAGCAACTGAGACCACGGAGAGTGTGTGTGTAGGCGTTGTAAAAGTAGATGAGGGGAGAGGAGAGGGCCGACCACGGAGAGCGTTTGCATTTTAATGGCGAGTACCTTCCGCGCGGATTGGTTGCTGAAGTGCATCCGTACGTTGCCTCGTGCCGAGGAGGACGGAGGGCTGAGAGGCTGAGTAAAGCTCGGAGACGCTTGCGGGCTTTCGGCTCCTTCTCGCACCCTCCTATTGGAAAGGCGACCCACAAACCACGGGACTCCGATTGTGCAGTTGGAAACACTCTCAAATCTAGGCACGCGGAAGGGCTATAGCTGTGAGCTAGGTTTAAGCGTGATTGTCACGTTGACGGTGGAGCAAATACGGAGTTGAATATTAAATTAAATGGATTCCTGAAAAAGTGGGGCAAAAGCGTATTAACTGGGCTCGCTTCAACTTCCTGAAAGTAGAAATTGCGGTACGATGTGCCCGACCTCGACGTAGAATACGACACTTACCCTGTCATTTTGAGTATAGGACAGTGCGTACGACGTTACCTCAGACTACATACCGTCTTTCGAATACAGCGTGGAGAAAAAAATGCAGCGAAAAAAGAAATTATACGACAAGGTTATTGCTGAAAACATGACAAAACGAGAGACAATAACCCTTAGCAATACCTTGCCATACATGGCTTACAAGTGACGACATCGCACCGTACCAGTGGCCATTACTACTTGTTCTCGCCGAGAATAACCAATTCGATGGTGAGAAATATAGGCTGAAAAAAGTGAAAGCCGTTTACAACTCCCTGTAACGCCGAATTGGAGCGCAGCTCTTGAGGAGGAGGAGGGAAGGGTACTCAGGGGAGGGTATACCCCTCCTTCTCCTCCGGGGGGGGGTGGGGTCACGTGACCTCGGAGGGGGGGGTCACGTGACCTCGAGGGGGGGTCACGTGACTTTAAGTGGGGGTCACGTGACCCCCCCCGCCCCCGACCCCCCGACATGTCCCAACATGTCGGGAGGAGAGGGTCACGTGACCCCCGCGACATGTCCCAACATGCACCGCGCGATTATGGGACATGTCCCAACATGCACCGCGCGGTTACGCCGACGGCGACGCCGACGCCGCTCAAGCCGGAAACGGGCGCCTAAGAGCTGCGCTCTAAAAGGTGCGCACGGAGCAGCAACATGCTTCACAATGACCGCTAATGTTAGGTCAGTGCAGGCCATGGATCGGAGCTACCTCGCGACGAAAACGTTACTATACTTCGTTTCAGCTTCGGTCCAGACGCAGCCGATGCTACAAGCGCGAGCATGTGGCCCAGAACAGTGCTTGCACTGCACGAGCGCGCGTGCTTGGCAGGGATGCTGAAAGCCCGGAGCTCGCGCTTGTAGCTTTGGCTGCGTCTGGACCGAAGCTGAAACGAAGTATAGATTACCTGAGTTGTCCAACTCCCCTCAGTTCGCTTCCCGTCGTTCGAAGCGCCATCTAGATTTTCGTTTCAAAACTGTATGTTGCAGAAAGTATGGTGAAATTCAATCTGGACGCTGCGCTTCGAAACATACCTGTTCCATAGAATACACTGCATTTACCATAGGAACCGTCTCCCCCAAAAAGTGGTGGCGGGTCGAACGACAGGAAGTGAGCCGGGGGGGGGGGGAGAGGAAAGGAGGTATACTGCTCGTACAAGCAGCGTGTATGCACAGTTGTGTCGCTGATCTAATCTAGTAACGTTGCCTATGACATCTGCTACAATTGCTCAAGGCGCCATTGGGATCGTCATGACGTCATGCTGGGATGAAATCCCGAAGCAGCATTGAGTTATCCCAAAGTGGGGCCACCTGCGATTGACGTCACTGCGTTCACGGCTAAGGCGTTTTGTTATGCGTGACGTTAGCTGTGCCCCCCCCCCCTTTTTTCCTTCCTTCCCACCAAATTTCTGTAGCGTCAATTCTGGCCGCACTGTGTCTCGAAAATTATTTATAGCTTCGAGGAGGAACCGGTAGGAGCTTCCCGTGCGCGAGATTCCGTGCACAGAAAGCATTTCGCGGAGCTCCGCTCTTGCGCCTGTCTCTGCCCTCGAGGAGCACTACGACGCAACCACGCAGCTTGTGGGATTGGGCTGATTTTCCCGCTCGTACACACAACGAAACAAAACCGAGAAAGAGGGAAAAAAAAAGCAAGAGGAGCAAAGAGAAAGAGAAAGAAAGTCAGAGTTAAAGAAAGAGTGAGCGAGAGAGACAGAGAAAGGGAGAAAGAAGATTATAAGAAAAACGAGCATGGATAGGATAACAGCAAACGCGAGTTCCGTTTTCGTCTCCCTCTGCATTCCCCCTACCTCTTCCATTTCTCGCCCGTTTTTATTCTCCCGTCTTTAATTTCGCCCCCGGAAGTAGACGCGAGCAGACGGGCGGCGAGAGCGAGCGTGGGGTAAGGTCTGGCAATACGGCGGCCCCCTTCACCCCGTCTCACTTTATCTTGGACCGCGGAGGACGCTTGGAGCCATCGAAGCCAATCAAATGCCACGTGAGCGTCACGTGACCTTCGTAAAGGGGAGAAGCGACGCGCGTTGCAAGTAGTCACATGACAGGTCCGCAGGGCTAGATTGACTGGGGTGACCCCTAGCGTCCGCTGCGTTTCGTCGTAACGGCAAACGAATTGCAGACACCCCGAGGAGACGCAGCGCGGGACAACGACAGTCGGAGTCTCCCCATTTGAGAGATTGGAATTGGTTCGACCTGAACACGCGAGCCCCACCGTCCTTTTAAATCTGGACACTGAGATACGACGTGAGTGGATAGGGGCAGTAAAGAAATAGGAAAGAAAACCAGAAGCCCGCTGCTCCTGGGGATCTTTTTTTTTCTTCTTCTTCTTTTCTTTCTTGATGGTGTCCGTTTCTTGGAAACGATCCGTTCGATTTGTTTCCGTTGAGCCTCTGGTTGGCGAGCGCTCGATGTAGCTGTTGGTTGTGTACGGTCGTTCGTTATGCGGGGGTTTTGCTGGCTCTTGTGTCTGTGCGCCTGCGTGTGTGTGTGTACTGGGAAGCCGGCTGGACGCGTCGCTGAAGATTGGACGCAGGAGGCGCCATCATTTATGGAGTACGGGTTTTGATTCGGGTAATACGGTAGAGGCACGTTGGCGCGGTCCTCCAACGAAAAGCTTAAGCTTTGCCCGAGCCTCCCTTGGCGTAAAGAGCGTGGCTGGGGTTCCTTTGAAAGATCCGAGTTGTGTTTGGCTTAGAGTGACGCGTGCTTTCTGTATTGCGTTGCTTTGCAAGTGCGAGTGAAGGCGGAAGTAAGATTACGATCCTTTTTCAACCATACATAGACGCACACACATACGCACATATATATGTATATGTCCGTGTGTGTGCGTGCGTCCATACATACATATATATATATCAGGGTGTCGAACAAGAACCGAACCGAACCAAAAACCGGAACCGAACCGGTATTTTTTCCGGAACGGAACCCGAACCCGAACCGTTATATTGTTATCGCGATGAACCCGAACCGGAACTGAACCGGAAAAAAATAACGGTTACCGGCTCATGTCAAAACGGTTCGGCCACGCGCTGTTGACAATGAATGTGCTATCAATGCCATTTGTTTTTTAAGTGCCGTCAACTGACACACACCTCGCTTACATATTTTTCTTCTCCACTCAGTCTTAGGAATATAAACGCTGCATCCATGAATCTTGACATAGGAACCAGTATTACGCTGGTCGCGGCTTGCACGGAAAAAAAAATTGGAAGGCTGTGCAAAAAAAAAAAAATCGCGTCACGGGATTTCATTTTTCTACAATCTCCTAAATCCTAAATGCTGCTGTGTGCTCATTTCATAACACGTTTCTAGAACGTGATGTTGCAATTTTGTTTTTATTTTGATGTTGTTATTTTGATGTTATTTTGATTTTGTTATTTTGATGTTGCAATTTGTCATTTATAATTTCCGAACCGGTTCGCTGAACCGGTTCGCGGATCGAATTAATCGAACCGGAACTGAACCGGAACAAAATAAATTTACCTGAACCTGAACCGTAACCGAACCCGTATTTTTTTCGGTTCGACACACTGATATATATATATATATATATATATATATATATATATATATATATATATATATATATATATATATATATATATATATACAGTCATGTCTCGTTAATATGGACCCCGTTAATATGGATGCCCCGCTATATGGACACCACATTCAGGGACGAACTGGGAAAATACATGCATTTTCGTCTCGCTAATATGAACAACTCACATTAGGAACGAGTTTTTTACGGGAACGGAGGTGTCCATATTAACGAGACATATATATATATACATATATATATATACATATATATATATATATATATATATATATATATATATATATATATATATATATATATTCACCTCGGCGTCATTATTGAGAAATTTAGGAATCACTCAGTGAGGTTAAAGTTAAAGAGAGCATTGAAGTGAGCACAGTCCCAAATTTTATGTTTTTGATTGGCGACGACATTGCGTGGAAAACACCGCGGTCGGGACACAATAATTGAGGTGGTTCACATGCAACGTCATCAGGGACCAAGAAATACCTATAGCCTAGGGAAAAGTCCTCTTCAACAGAACCCGAATCTTTTGAGGAGGACTGATGTTCTCTTGGAGAACATCGTTAACAGAAAAATTCAACAGCAGAAACTCTTCAGCAGAATTTAACACTTGTAAGCTACCGACGTACAATAGCTCATTTTTCTGGTAGACCCATCGCTCACGGAAAGAAGACTCGAACACTGCCGTTGTATTTTCTTATGCTCCTCGAGACGGGTCCGCTCAACCATCCATCAATCCTTGTTTCTAGGAGCTGATATTTCCACTCGTGTGTGGCGATCGAGGATTAGGCAGGAAACGTTTCGAAACCTGACAGTTTCTTCCTCAGTCCGTTAAAAACCTTAATCAACTCCGTTCTCTTTCATTGGTATATAATCGTCACGTGAAAAAAAAAAAAGGTCCGAGAAAAGTACTTACGACGTGAAAAATATCTTCTAAATAAATATCTCGCTTAACGGTTTGATACTATAAAACTAAAAAGGCAAAAACCGTATTAAAATCCGACCCCTCGCCCTCCCTCCTCCTCCCCAAAAAATAGAAGAAAAAAAGGATATATGTATATAGCCCGTCACGTGGCTCTTCTAAAGCCCCTCTACCCTCGGAAAAGTGGCGCCATTCATTGTTGTAGAAATGCTCAAGACACGCGCCGCGCGCCACTTCTGGGAAGAACATGGCGGCTGAAATCTAGCCCAGCGCTGCGCTGTGCCGCCACGATCTTCACAAGGGCTGCACGTTTCACGTGTCTCGTGCATCGACGCACTTTGCGCTACTTACAAAACATGAAGGTGCTTTAGGCTCTCCTCTCATCCGTTGTCTGCCATTCTACCTTTTCGATTTCGGCGGCCCCGTCTCATGGCGATCTGCCAGGCTTTGTCAGTATAGAGGAGGCTATGGTTTAGGGGGTGTTGCTATACCGCATATGCTCCTGGAGCGCCCACTGCCAAGTGCCTGTATTGACCAGGATATAACCCTGACGTCTGGTACCACTCTCTCAACGTCGTACGCCTCCACAGTAAGAAAAAAAAAGATGAAAAGAATAGAGAATCAAGATCCGCGTCTCGATAGATGATGAATAACGAGCCAATTTATTCTTCATCGGGCCTCGCCAGCAAAGTCTTCTATTTATTCTATTTCCCCTTTTCTTTCTCCATCCTTGTCCTTTCTCTTGGTCCTTGCATTTTCTGTTTTCTTTTCCCGAGACGTCCTTGTTTGCGTTATGCCATGCTATGCATAACCGCGAAGCGACGTCACATCTCTACACGCTTTTTTATATTTAGTTTTGCTCTTTTATAAGCGTACAGTGTGTTCACGGCCGCGCAAAAATGCGGGAAATTACTCTCATGATTGCCCACAGGAGAGTGCTAGCCGCGTTGTGCAAGCGTGGTTTGTTATTTTGTTTATGCTGTTGCGTTCTCCCCTCGCTCATAGAGGCATATTTCAGCGGATCCTCATATAATGAAACGCAGTACACGCGCGTGTTATGCAACGACAGCCGATTTAAATAGAGACAAGTGGATCGTAAAGTTGGCGCACTAAGTTGTAAATTAGGATTTTTTTTTGGAAGGGGGGGGGGTAATTTTGCGCAGCACCATCAAGATGGGCGGACGCTTGACCCATCAACGAGCGACGTGGGGTACGACTTTTTTCAGGTTGTTTGTTTAATTTTTTTTTGCGCGGCAATTTATATTTGATGCTTAGCGCAATTATCAGTGGCCACTTTCTTTAGGAAATTGAGAAAACGAATTGAATCGGGATATATTGGTGCCTAAAGTTTTAATATAAAAGTACGAGATATATAATGTTATGTAAACAACGCATATCCATGAAAAGTATTACAAAAACTTCGCTGCAACATGTCTGTCTGTCTAACTTCGCACTCCGAGCTTTCTTATTAAGCATACAATTCTACAGATGTACCGATGATGTGCATCCATAACCAAAGGGTTGTCACAAATTCATCTCAAATACTAAATAAAATTAAAATGTAAATTTCAAGCCATGAACACCATAACTAGGAAGTGACAACATTGAATTTGATTAACCTAATTCCTAAATATTATTAAGACGAAACAGTATAAATTTGATTGCGCACGCAAGTCGTTAAATCACACATTTGAAAACACTAGCCCAAATTTCATCATACCTGCATCGTTTGTTTTGAGCCCAGAACTCAAGTTTGAACAACATGTTTTGTAACACGCTATGTGGCAACACGATTGTTTTTTTTTAAAGGCAAACGAACATTATCGACACAGTCGAGCTATTTAGTGCATCGTTTAAAAAAATGTTCGGTGGTAATTAGTTTTATTGAAGGTTTCAACAGTTGCAATTTTAAACTGAACGCTTGACCCATTGAGAGCCACGAAGTTTTTTTTATGTTTTATTATATGTGGCGCAAAGAGTGCCGTGATCAGACCTAAGTAAGGCCAAGAACGTGGTGGGATATTAATCTCTCTTAATCCAAATAGGCACCAGATGATAGAGGTCAAAACATGCTGAAGTAAACATTTGGGTGGATGGTAATTGAACTGTTTGGCGCAGTGCTTAATTTGTTATTTTTTTACGCAAAGCTTACGCTAGTATAACTTTCACTCGCAATTTAGGACGCATGCATGGACTCGTGCATGGATGCATGAGCGCTTGCATGGACGCAGCGGGACATAACACCAACACGGCAGCGCATTTTTTAATTTTACTTCAAAGGTGTATCGGTGGGGACCAAACTTAATTGCTTAGGTATGTGCCCCAAGTGAGCGCGTTCCACCACGGTTGTAGTTTTGATGAAAGTCTTTCGATTCTAAAAAGAAAAAAAAGAAACGAAAAAAAAAACCGGTGGCCGCTTGTCTGCGTTAGCAGTGTTGCGCGGTGTACCAAGTCTCGTTCGCATTCAACAGCGTTTGTGGTTTAACTTTAAGAAAAGTAGAGCTTGGAAAAGAGGAGTAAACACCTTAGATGAGAATCAACGAATACAACATGCCGATTGCGAGTTTACGTAAAGGGAGACGTGAGTGAAGAGCAACAACAACAACAAGAATGGGACGATGCTTACTTCATCTAATGACCAAAAACAAACAAGCGAAATAATCAAAGCAATTAGAGGTAAAACATTAGATGTCTTCCTGGTGTAGAAACCTCCGATGAAGAACTTTTTCTCTTTCTTTATTACCTTACGAATCGTTGCATGCCAGAAACAAGCCAAAAACGTTATTGACACAATGTTTCCCGCAGAGTCTACGCTTATAGTTGGTGTCCTCTCTTCCCACGTCAACAGGAGCGGACCAAAGTGGTCCATTCGCAGGACACACGAGGTCTTCGCAGTGCCTTCATGTCACAAGTCAAGAGCTGTGCTAACGCCGCTTTCGTGCATGCAGGCAGCCCCAGACGGCAGGCAATAACGGCCACCCCGAGCATTAGGCAACAAGCGGCGGGCGCGAGCTCGCACTCGACGAACTGCGTCTCCCTTTGAGCTTTCCTCCTCGCATCCCCTGCAAACAGACACACTTGCTTTCACCCTCTCTTCAGACAGCGGAGCCAAGCTTCCTGTCAGAGCGGCCCTCGAAACTTTGTCCTCGGCGTTGCTTAATTACGACGGAGTAATGAGAACGTTCTAAACGCGAACTCCTGCATAGTCCTCGTTGGCCCTTTGCTCTTCCCTAAAAAAGAAAAATAAAGGTTGACTCCTCCTTTTATGTTATCATCGCCGTAAGTTACGACTCTCCTACACTCATACTTCATCTTAAAGCTAGTAGAGGACAGCGACCGCCTAAGCTGGAGGCTGCGGGAGATTACATCTTCTCTGTTTTTGCGGTCAGTGCATTTTCAGCAGCTCTATTTTGTTATCGTTGACTTTTCTCCTCGGCGACATTATTATTTTGTGGGTTTGCAAACCGTTCTCTTTGTTGTTGCTGCTGATACTTATTCAAGACGTCATCAGTGGTTTAAATCCACGCACCTCACTTTATGAATCGTTCTAGAGTGCCACGCGTTGCCCGTGTTGTTTCCGCGAACTCCTAGTGATTGTTTGTTTCTGTATTTACTGCGTCAACAATCACCCGACTCAAAAGACGGTGTTGCGAACCGGCAGTAGGCGCTGGTTAACGTTGCAGTCAAATAAAACCCTACTTCTCTATCTCTTTTCTTTCTCACCCAAGTCAAATGTAGGTAAAACAAAAACAACAACAACAACAACA